>OX463759.1:6126469-6307315 GCA_949824845.1 Rhingia rostrata
AGATGACACTGCCATATTTTCTTCTCATTTATTCGCTCTCAATATTGAGAGGAATCTTACAAATGCGATAAAAATATTGCAAAATTATTATAGCAAATGGAAGATTAAATTGAATGAAGGAAAAATGCAGGCTATCTTTTTCACAAGAAAAAGAAAGCCCCTGCTTTCTTCCAAATAGTCAATTACAGATCAATGGATCTTTCATAAAGTGGGAGCCATCCGTTCGTTATTTGGGAATACATCTGGACACAAAACTAACTTTTAATGAACACATCTACAGGACAATTAAAAAGGTTGGGATTGCAATTAAGATGTTATACCCTTTTATTAATAGAAAATCATTGCTTTCAATCGAAAATAAAATGATCATTCAAAAAGTAATTTTTCAGGCTATTTTGCTATATGGATGTCAGGTATGGGGTAATTGTTCGAAATTCCACATACAAAAATTGCAAGTATCTCAAAACAAGCTACTGAAAATGATGTTGAATTTGCCATGGCATCATTCAACTCTAGATGTTCATTGTAAAGCAAATGTTGAATTGATTTCAAAGAGGATACATAAACTAAGGCTTAAATTTCTAGAACGCTGTAGTTTTACTGAAAACACCCTTATTAATGACTTAATCACGATTAACATGTAGTTCAAATTTTTGTTGTTTTTTTAATTATTAATTGTTTTTGTTATTTATTTATTTAATATTCTTACTTATTTATCTATTAATCTTTTTACTACCTATTAATTTATTTATTTATTTATTTATGCATTAATTTATTTATTTTGTTTGTTTGCTTAATTATTTATTTATTTATTTATTTATTTAATCAAATTATATTATTTATTTATCTATCACTCTTTGAGTGAAATATTTATTCCCTTCTGGAATTAAAACAAAACCAAAATATGTGATACCACTTGACTGATTTTTGTTGATTTATTTGTTTATTATTTTGTTTAAACATTTATATACGTATATACATATTTTGAAATTTTCTATTTATATACTTGTTATTTATTTATTTTTTGTTTGTTTAGTTATTTAGTTATTTAGTTATTTATTTATTTATTTTTTTTTTATTAATTTATTTATTTGTTTATCTGTTTATTTGTTTATTGTTTATTTGTTTATTTATTCTTTTTTTGTATTTAAATTGGAGGTTTTTTTTTCGTGTTTCCTCCAAACTATCTATTTTTGTCTCCTTTATATTTTCAATTGAATAAATAATGTTTCAGTAGAAAGATATATCTTATCAAATCTCTGTAAAATATGCGATAACAAACCAAATGTATATTTAACGAAATAAAATCAATCTATCTATCTATCTAGAGTCAAGGTGTATGCCCAAATACTTAACAGAAGAAGCCCATGTTATTCGGTGTCCGTTAATTGCTAGCTGGTTAGCCGGAAGAAAGCAAGGCTTTCTTTTTCTGGTAAAAAAGATAGCTTGCATTTTTCCGACATTTAATTTTATTTTCCATTTTGTGTAATATTTGTTCAATATTTCAGCTGCATTTTTTAAATTGGTCTCAATGTTAAGACCAAATTGATGCGATGAAAATATTGCTGTGTCATCAGCATAAATTGCTGATTGCAGATTGTACAAAACTGGTCCAAGAACAGAGCCTTGAGTTACACCAGCACTAATTAAATTTACTTCGAAAGCGCTACTATTGACATACACTTTAAAACAACGATTTGACAAAAAACTTTGAACAATTTTACAAAGAAATGGTGGAAAATTAAAATTTAACATTTTATATGTAAGACCAGTGTGCCAAACGGAGTCAAATGCTTTTTCGATATCAAGCAATATTATACCTACCTGTTGAATTTCCTATTTCTCGATTTCTTCTGATACTATTCGATATTCTAAATACCTGATGAGAAGTACTATGATTCCGCCTAGAACCAAATTGTTCGTCTGGGTAAATTTTGTGTTCATCGATAATTTTCAATATTTTTTCTTTTAGTACTTTTTCATAAATCTTACTAAGACCACTTAATAAACTTATTGGCCGATAACTGTCAGGTCTATCAAGAGACTTACCAGCTTTTGGTATTGGCACTACCTTTGCTTCTTTCCACGCCTTAGGAAAACATTGCATTTTTGAACACGCATTTATAATAAATGTTAGAAATTTGACTCCAACTTTGGGCAATTTTTTTAAATAAATATTTTTTATTTGGTCTAGTCTCCCTGCTTTTTTAATCTGCAAATTGTTAAAGAAAAAACGGGTTTCTATTTGTGAAACAAATTCATTAATCGGAGTTTCAAGGACTACTGCATTAAAATTCCGCAAAGCATTTTCAACTAATGCGTATTTGCTTCTCCTAAATTCTGAGATATATTATGGTTTTTAGCAAAATTTAACGCAAGTCTGTAAAATAGGTGTTTAAACCGCTTTTAAGACAAGGCAATTGCTTGTTTTTATTTTTTATAATCTTAACTATATTCCAGAATGGCTTTGAAGCTTTATCTAGACTACTTAGTTTATTATTCCATACTTTGTTTCGTTGTTCTTGTATAAATTTACTAATAAATTTGTTAAGATGTTTAACTTGAGATTGGAAAATATGTTGCCGATATCTCTGCCAATTTTTCCTGTGCATATTCCTTACCCTAATAAGCTCCAAGACATGACCTGGTAATTTAAAAGTGCAATCTTTTTTCACAACTTTTGGAATACTTACATTTGCTGAAGTGAGTACAAAATCCGAAAATTGTTGAATAATATCGACATCTTGTTTATTTGTTAAAGATTCGATATCGTTAGGAATATTTTCAAATTTTCTTTTGACTTCAGTACGAAATTTTTGTTTGGGGTAAGTGTGCGCGGTGGGTAGTTTCACGCACACCAATTTCCTCGAAAAGTGTTAAAAAGTAAAGATTTTCGCAAAACTGAACTCAATGGGCATTTATCGCTTTACGAAGTTGGTAATAAGTTTGTAGATGATTTGAGTGATGTAGGAAACACAATGCAAAAAATTTGTAAATTTTGCCCTTTTTTTCTCCCATTTTGAAATGCTTTCCGTGACCTATGTATTCATTGTAAGGTAGGCAATCATTTTTAAATATAAAATTTAAATACAACAAAAAAAAAGTTGATTAACAAAATATAAATGCAAACAAATTAAAAATTAGATAAATGAGTTGAAGAACATTAATAGCTAGTACATGTTATCAGAACAATTTCAGGTATCCAAGTGTACATTTAATGCGTCAACAAGAGGATTTTCAGCAAAACTGCAACAATCTAAAAATTGTTTTGTTAGTTTTTGGATTCTAGTGGAAATCAATTCAACATTCGCTTTGACATGAATATCTCGGGTTGAATGGTGCAAAGGCAATTTAAACATCATTTTCCAGAGTTTACTTTTGAGAAACTTGCAATTTTTGTGTCTGACATTTTGCGCATTTTTCCCAGACTTGGCATTCATGAAGCATAAATGCTTGAAAAATAAATTTCGGTATAAATATTTTGTTTTCCATTGAAAGCAGTGATTTTCGATTAATAAACGGGTATGGGGTCTTGATGGCAATACCGATTTTTTTTAAAGTCCTACTTATATGCTCGTTAAATGTATGGGTTTTCTCCAGGTATATACCTAGGTATGTTACGGAAGGTTCCCAATTAATATTTATTCCATTCACCTGTAAATAGGAAGGAAGCAAGACTTGTAGCGTTGCTGGGTGGTTTTCTGGATGTCCACAGAAAAATGGCTGCCTTTTTCGTAAGGTTGCTTAACGGTCGTTCGGTACCACGAGGAAGTCTGGGGAAACGTGAGGATCTGCTTCTTATTTTGGGGTTGGCTCATTTCCGTAATTGCAGCTGTCTTCTCCCGGTTCATCTTGGTTCCATCCTTCGTCAAGATATGTCCCAGATATTTACTATTCCTTGCAGCAGAATTTGCACTTGCTGGGGTTGATTCGCAACCAAAACTCATTCAAGCGAATGAAAACTTTCCGTAAGTCCTACAAATGGTCTCTAAAGTTGGTTGCGGGTATTATGATGTCGTCAAGGTACACGTGCATCGCAATATCGCCCAGACCAGAGCGTACTTGATCCATTAACCTTTGAAAGGTCGCTGGGGTGTTTCAAAGTCCAAAAGGCATTCCGAAGCCTGATTGATCGGAAAGTCCCAAACGGTGTGATGAAGGATGTCTTATTTTTTATCCTCTTCCCTAATCTTCTGTGGTCTTGGCCGTATGTAGCAAATCGTCATTTATTGGGAGTGGGTAACGGTCGGGTACCTAGATGGCATTGAGATGTCGGTGGACCGCACACACTCGGATGTCTCCATCTTTCTTTTGTACCATTACTACAGGGGATGCCCATGGAGAGTCGCATGGCTCGATTATCCCTTTATTGAGCATCTCCTGGATCTCATGTTTCAACTGCATCTTTCTCGGCTCTGACAATCGTTAAGGCGGTGACGCAACTGGTTCCTGATGTCCCGTTTGAATGCAATGTTCTACATCTTTCACAGCTACGTTCATATCCCAGTTGAACGTTGTCTGAAACTCTTGGCGTAAAATGTTTAATTCTCCTTGTTCATCGAACTTAAGGTGTCGTTTGTCATGTCTACTCGAAATGGAAGGCCAAAAAGTTTATTATGCTGATTTTGGTCTTGGTCTGCCGTATTCTTCGTGAGGGCCTTCTGACATGCAGTGGTAGAGCATCAAGAAAAACGTCATAAACATCATGTGGTGAGAAGTCTCTTATGTAAGCCTTAACTGACGTTTTGATATTGACAGCTCGAAAATACGAAATTGTTATTTACTTGTTACATAATACTCACAATTATAATTTTTCTATTAAAATATTTTTTTCTTTCTTTCAAGATCCTTAACCAGAAAAGAAAAAAACTAAAACGATGGAATTTTCCATTTATTTCGATCAAGAAAATGTGATGTCATGTCTCATGAACATGGACCACGATGCTGTAATGAAAACTTTTGGAGGCATTTTGCGAAACAATATTTTGCTCTTTAGAGGATTAGTACTGAGCAGGAATGACCAAATTTACTGCAAAAATTTGAAACTGCAATATCAACGTCAGCAACTGAATTTACTGAAGAGAATCGAATCCCAGGTTGAACAGTTCAACCAAAAGGATACTTCTTGGATCTATAAATACTGGTGTTCTAAATTGGAGGAAGATATCCGTAATACTTTGCAACAAAACCAGAACCCAATAACTGGTGAGTAAATATTTAAGTTCACATTTTTATATCAGACACTCGTTCGCTAGACTGACTGTCTGGGTGCCGAAATTTTAAACTAAGGACGAAAAATTTTATAGGAATAAATTGCCAGTTTGTGTGTTGACGATTGTTACTGTACTCCTCAACAAAGGTGTCTTTTAAATGAAGTCTGCAGTTATAACTGGCCTCAGTCGCCAGTGCTGTTATGTGTCTGTAGTTCGTTGCATTCATGTGCGAAGTACTGTGATGTCAATGTCAATGTCAACAGGCCAATAAAACTTTTAGAAAGATTTTTCGAGAATTTGTTTTGATATTTCAATGCAAACATGTTCACATTTTGGGACGTTTTACACTAATACGAATGTTTTAATGAAAAGTTCATTAAAATTTCGATAGATTTTATTTTAATCGGTTGCCACAAGCCATTTCGAATCATCACTGACTAGAATTCGTTTCTTTCTTGTCGCGTAGCAATTGGGTGGGTTTTTGATCAACCAAACCCCAAACCGTTTAAAGGCTGTTGAAATTGTTTTGCTGTCTTCATACTCCCTCCGTTGTGCATGGCACCTATGAAATCAGGGTTAAGAAATCCGTCCCCTTTAATCGTTTTCTCAAAAATCTGTCCTATTTGAATCCGTGCAACATTGGGACAGTTCCGATCTTCAACGGAAATTCTCCTTACTGCGTCTGTGGCTTCAGTGTTTTGAGCAATTTGCTATCATCAATCGCCCTCTGTTGTGCATGGCACCTATGAAATCAGGGGTCCGTAAATCCGTCCCCCTTTCATAGTTTTCTTAAAAATCTCCTCTAATCCGTGCAACATTGGGACGATTCCGATCTATAACGAACAAAAATATCCTTACTGCCTCTGTGGCTTCAGTGTTTTGATTTTCGGTAACCATACCCCTCTCTGTGATCTTTCTCTTACAAAACAAACTAAAAGATAGCCTGGCTATCTACCTGTTATGGGACGAAGTCTAAATCCTGGGAGGGATAGTTGATAAAATTGATTTTTGTTTGCTTATAGATTATTTACTACCACGATGACATAAAAGATTAATTTCTGTTAATTAATTAATTTTTGTTCTCTGCTTCGTTTAGATGTATGCAATATCCCCGGTTGTTCGAGCGCGGTAAATGCTCCAACAGAATATGTACTCAATACCAAAATCATCGCTGAATCGGTGCTATCGATTCTGAGATTCCATCGCATAAGTACGGCTTTGTTCGGGGAGGTATTAGGTCATTCAGCGGTCCAAATAACTCAATTGCTGACAAACCCAAGGCCTTGGGGCGAGATATCGACTGTCGGGCAGGAAGCGTATACTCGAATGCACTTATGGCTCTCAGATTGCAAAAATCTCAGGGAACTGAAGGTATTAGCTGTAGATTACATCAGGAGACCAAGCCGTACCAAGATCTATGCGCAACAGAGGGAAGTGCTCCTCCAGGCCTTCTCTGTGTGTAACAACCCGAGTCCCGAGCAAATAGAATATCTTTGTGATAAGGTGGGGTTGGGAAGGGAAGAAATCAAAACGTGGTTTGTCAACCGGAATAAGCGTATGATGCTGAGCGTTGGATTACCCAGCCCACCGCATCCACCCCAATAGGTCCTGGTTCCGTAAGAGACTTTCAATATGTGACTATAAAATAAATGTGTGATCAATAAAAAAATGCTTTAAACTGAAAATTAAGCGCGCCTTGTTTTTTTTTTTTTTGACAGGAAAGGTTTTTAAAAACACATACAGGTTTCGACTGCAGCAAGTGATTATGATCATAGTCGGCCACGTTTGCTCGTCAGCCATGCTGTCGACATATGGAAATCGTACCACGGTTTAGTTTTACCAAAAGCAGACAGTGTTGTTCATGGCGGGTTTGTCCTCAATAAGGTATCTGTCGGTAGAATCGTTTACGTTTGATGAATGGTAGGTATTCTGCACTGTGACTGCAATTCGTTGATTAATTCACCAGTGAAAGATGGCTTGGATTCAACAACAACCAGATCAATATTTCAATATGTAGTAGCGATCGTCGCACAGTGGGGACGATTTCCATTTTTGGTAGCGAAATTCGTAAGTTTTAAAAGAGTGGATTTTGATGGATGGATATTTTTTTTAAATTACGCTGAAACACACATCTACCAATTTAGTGGGTTTGAAAAAATCGGGGTGTTTTGGAATCTTGCGTTGAAATCAATTTTTTTATCAATTGATTTTTTATTTATTAAAAAAATGGTCTCGGTTTTTTCGACACAAAAGTTGTGACTTAAAACAAACAAAAATTTGATAAAAAATGTAAAAAAAACAATATTTTGAGTTTTCAATTTTTGACTGCATTACATTGAAAAAAAATTTTTTTTGTTTATCTTTGTAAGAAAGTGAACGAACCAAACACACAATTTTTTTTTTAGAAAACTGCAAGAATGTTGGAAGCAAAATAAAAAAGATCGACTAAATGAATGTTTGTTAGTCGAACATATTTTTTTTTTTTAAGCTTAGTACAAATTTTACTTTTTTTTTTATAATTTACACGTATTCAAGGGGTTAGAGAAGGGGAAAAAAGAGAGGACAGGAAAGATTTTGGATGTAGTGGAGACTTAAACTCCATGGGTGGTGTCCGAACTAGCTTCGGGGAGTCACTTTTTCTTGTGTTCGTTAAATTTGAAGAAATTCAAGATGGTGTGCATACATTTAGGTATTACACCGACCTTTTTTATTTCTTTTAAATAAAAGTGAAATGGAATTTGGTTGGGATTGAACGCTCAACCTTCCACTCAACAGACGAACACATTACCACTACACCGCGGCCACTTAAGACTAAATGAACTCAAATTAATTTATTTATTTATTAGAGAAAGATTTAGATGGTTAGGTGTTGTCGAACGAGGGTAGACTCTGACTGAGTTCAGCATGAAACCTATGGTTTGAAGAGGAAAACGCTCATAGCCAAGAACTTGGCCTACAAGGCTAATCTGCAGGTGAAGACGGGAGCTAAAAAAATTCGACTATTAGCGAAGTGTTAATGAAAATTTCAAAAATTAGTTGAAAACTAATAACACAATTAACAACAACATACAAAATTCTAATTCCCTCGTTGGAAAATCAGGGAACGGAAAATCCGGGAGAGTGCAATAAGTTTGGCGACAAAAATTGATAACCGGTTTTAGTAGAGAGGTCAAAAAAGGCATTTTTTACTATGGGGAAGGGGGGATCTATCCCGCTCCGTTTAGTAGGTAGTGGCAACTTTAGAAAAAATGATTTTAAATGGAAAAAAAACAAAATTTATAAGAAACAAAGAAACAAACGCAATACTTACAACGAAGTATTATCCCGTTTTTGAAGTCCAGAAACAAATTCTTCAATCCACAGTTTCAATTTATATTGATGTCAATAGTTTTTGAAAAATTCGCATGCAAACTAAAATTAGTATAAAAAATGCAAATAAAAAGTTTTTACCATTTTTTTTTCAAAATTGTGAAATGAAGTGCTTAATTGACATTTTGTGGTCAGTGCTTATTTATTTATTAAGAAAATGGTCTCGGTTTTTTCGACACAAAAGTTGTGATTTAAAACAAACAAAAATTTGATAAAAAATGTGAAAAAAAAACAATATTTTGAGTTTTCAATTTTTGACTGCATTACATTAAAAAAAATAATTTTTTTGTTTATTTTTGTAAGAAAGTGAATGTACCAAACATACAATTTTTTTTTTTAGAAAACTGCAAGAATGTTGGAAGCAAAATAAAAAAGATCGACTTAATGAATGTTTGTTAGTCGAACATATTTTTTTTTTTTTAAGCTTAGTACAAATTTTACTTCTTTTTTTTTTTATAATTTACACGTACTCAAGGGGTTATGAATACCCTTCTATATATTACCATAGTACGAGCGTTAGAGAAGGGGAAGAAAGAGAGGACAGGAAAGATTTTGGATGTAGTGGAGACTTAAACTCCATGGGTGGTGTCCGAACTAGCTTCGGGGAGTCACTTTTTCTTGTGTTCGTTAAATTTGAAGAAATTCAAGATGGTGTGCATACTTTAAGGTATTACACCGACCTTTTTTATTTCTTTTAAATAAAAGTGAAATGGAATTTGGTTGGGATTGAACGCACAACCTTCCACTCAACAGACGAACACATTACCACTACACCGCGGCCACTTAAGACTAAATGAACTCAAATTAATTTATTTTTTTATTAGAGAAAGATTTAGATGGTTAGGTGTTGTCGAACGAGGGTAGACTCTGACTGACTTCAGCAAGAAACCTATGGTTTGAAGAGGAAAACGCCCATAGCCAAGAACTTGGCCTACAAGGCTAATCTGCAGGTGAAGACGGGAGCTATAAAAATTCGACTATTAGCGAATTGATAATGAAAATTTCAAAAAAAAAAACTAATAACACAATTAACAACAACATAAGAAATTCTAATTCCCTTATTGGAAAATCAGGGAACGGAAAATCCGGGAGAGTGCAATAAGTTTGGCGACAAAAATTGATAACCGTTTTTAGTAGAGAGGTCAAAAAAGGCATTTTTTACTATGGGGAAGGGGGGATCTATCCCGCTCCGTTTAGTAGGTAGTGGCAACTTTAGAAAAAATGATTTTAAATGAAAAAAAACAAAATTTATAAGAAACAAAGAAACAAACGCAATACTTACAACGAATTATTATCCCGTTTTTGAAGTCCAGAAACAAATTCTTCAATCCACAGTTTCAATTTATATTGATGTCAATAGTTTTTGAAAAATTCGCATGCAAGCTAAAAATTATTATAAAAAATGCAAATAAAAAGTTTTTACCATTTTTTTTTTCAAAATTGTGAAAAGAAGTGCTTAATTGACATTTTGTGGTCAGTGCTTAAATCAATTTTTATTCGAACACAAAAAAACCGAATAGTGTTATGTCTGTCGTCTGGTTATTGAGAAAATTAAACATTACGAAACGATTTTTGTATGATTTTTGTGTTTTTTGGTATCTCACGTAGAGGATTTCTGTTCATCTATTCATTAAAAAATAAATCAGTTTTGGATTAAGAATTTATTAGGACAACGAACTTTAGAAAACAAAAATTGAATATAATTTTACAGTTTTGAAAAATTACACTCACAACTTGTTTTTCCATTTTTATTTTTTCATAATTTTTCAGTTCAAAACCCGTCTTTCAAAAACTATGAATAGTTTTTTTAATTTTATAAAAAGCTAATAGAACAAAGTTTTGACTTTAAAAGAAGGTGTACCACTTAATTGTAAGTCTTACCGTTAGTTTTTATCTATTTTTTTTCATCTTAATTTATATGACGTAGATATATTTGTAATTAACGGTCTGTTTGTTGTTATCTAGATACACAATGGAATTCATATTTGGGACATGTTTTTTGCTCCTTAAAGTTACAGATTGTATTGTCTTACCGTTATATTGTTTCACAAGGATGATGACAATATTTGCGTATCTGAATGCATATAACATGTTGGTGCAACGAAATGCTACCCACTGTATACATTTTAGCTGAGTGTACAAATAAAGTAGAAACGCAAAACTGCAAGCTACTATGGGAGTGTTCGGAAACTGAAACTGCGCCATCATTAAATTGTGATGCAGAAAATACATCACGCGTTTTCTGTTATATGGAAATCAGAAGGACAATAGTTTCGGCGGATGAAGTATACACAAACGAATGGCAGTTACGAGACGTAAATATGAAATGAGAGATGATGTAAAGAGAAATGAATTTAAACGATGAGGACGACCTACAAATGTGTTCGGACATATATTTCCGTGGAAATACAGGTCATGATTAAGTTCTTTCAATAATTATGAAGTGAAGATCAATTAGATAAAACAAAACCAAATCCAGAACTTGAAATGCAGAAATAAATTGGATAAATTCTAGACGAGTGTTTCCCTAACATGATTAATCTATTTGTACTTATGTTACTGTTTGGATGAAACGAAACCCTGATACATCATGCCTCTCCAGTACCTACCTCCGTACTCTGATGATTTTCAGTTATTTCAAAGGGTGTACACTATACACATATGACACTGTAGTGACATGATTTTAGAAATCGCATCCAATTTGTGAAGCAAAATTTGAATTTGGTCAGAAACCAATGAAAAGCTCCCTAATTACACAAAATAATCGTTACTGGTTTTTGGAAAATGTAAACGGCCAGCCCACTCTGACTGGATTTTCAGCGTTTAACGTTTAACTAGATCCACATAGGGTCAAGTAAGGTTTGGAAGTCCCCGCACCTCTTGTTCACCCCCTTTCCAATGTAAAATATGGTTGTTTTTGACCCCTCTACCAAAAACCCTTATCAATTTTTGGGTCCAATTTTAATGCCCTCTCCCCGATTTTCGGACCCCTGATTTCGAAGGAAGGGTATGAGAATTTTTTTGAGTTGTTGTTAATTACGTAATTGATTTCCGACTATTTTTTGAAATTTCCAATGACATTTCGATAATCAGCTCTATCGCGAATAAATTTTCTAATTTACGTTGCTGCCAAGAGAAAAACTTCCTGGAAACTTATTCTTCTTAAATTGAGGATTAACTACTTCAAGAAATAAATTTTAATATTTTGATAAAAATATTTTATATGTCTTTAAACTTGTTGTGCAAGGTTGTTGCTTCTTTAATGCGTTGAAAGGATCGAACGTCAGATGGATTAAGTACTTCGGTTAATTTTGTTTGCTTATCTTGTACAGAATTAGTGTCTGCAGTTTGGCGAATTAGTGTCTGCAGTTTGGCGAGAGATCGGACAATCGGCAAATGTATGCCAAACTGATAGGACCTCTCTGCAATGTTCGCACTCTTCTGGGGGGTCGTTCGGTAAATAGTGTCGACAAGAAAACAGAGTTTTACCTACTCTGATCCGAAAAATGGGTAAACATTCTCCTCTTGTTAGCGTTTTATTGTATGGAATTCGGACATGTGTCGAGTGATGTTGTCGAAGGAAATTATGTGTACTGCGCCAGGAGTTTTCGAGTTCTTCGTTTTCGTTGGAAGTGAAAACTTTCCGGGTGAGTTGAGAGATATTAGGAAGCTCACTTCTTTTGCTGCGGTATCTGCAGCCTCATTTCCTTTAATGCCAACATGGCCTGGTATCCATGCTAGAGTTATATGTACGTTATTATGGAGGATATTTCGAATGCATTTGAGAGTAGAGCAGTTATTTGTAGCACTTTTGATTCCTAAAATGATACTTAAGCTATTGGTAAGAATCAATGTCTTAACTGCCCAAGTTTGTGCCAATGAAAGAGCTTTTAATAGTGCTGTTATTTCTGCAAGGTAGCTAGCTGCTGCCGTCTGGAAGGATACCTTGGATAATGACATTTCCTTCGTTGCTTCCATTTAGTTCTATGACTGCATAAGAAGTGTTGTTAGCCTTACGAGATCCATCGGTGTATAACGTCCTCAAAGGCTTGATAGCTCCGATTAATTCACGATGAAACATACGGAATTGAAGATTTGAAGTGTTTTCATTTTTGTGACTGGAGAGGCTGGTGTCGATGTTAAGCAAATATCTTTTCAATGAGAAGAATCAATGTGCAGGGGTTCGATGGAGTTTCTACTGGAGTACAGCAGTAAGCCGAAATCAGCGCAAGTATTTTGCTTATACAAGATATGGAATTTTTCTTGTTTTGGTTTTCCCTGGACAAGGTTTCTTTAGAAGCTATGTAAAGGGGATGCGAAATATCAGTAAGGGCTTTGCTGATTAAATTAATCCCCCTTTTTTCCAGGACCGCGATTGGTCTGATTATTGCTAATAAATGCATTTAAAAAAAAATCGAAATAACTGTTTTGCACTAACTTTAAACTTATTTCACCCAATTTCACTTGTTTGGTAAAGGCAATACGCATCGATTGATGGTCAAATTATACTGATTGATGAGTTTCGGTTCGGCGTTTACAACGGAACCAGGAGGGAGAAGTCTTTCCGTTGTAGATCCGAATTGTCCCAATGTTGCACGAATTTCAGGAGGACGGATTTTTGAGAAAACGATTTATGGTGGGCTAATTTTCATAGCCCCGATTTAACAGTTGCCTTGAGCAACGGAGAGAGTGTAATTTCAGCTCATCGCTCAGAACGCAGCCAGTAAGGAGAATTTTTTCCTTTGTAGATCGGAATTGTCCCAATATTGCACGGACTTCAGGAGGACAGATTTCTAAGACAATGATTTCAGGAGGATGGATTTTTGAGAAAACGATTTATGTTGTGAAAACAAACAAACAAATCGCTCAAAACACTGAAGCCACAGAGCCAGTTAGGAGATTTTCTTCCGTTGTAGATCGGATTTGTTCTAATGTTGCTTGGACTTTAGGAGGACAGATTTTTCAGAAAAAGATTTTAGGAGGACGGATTTGAAGACCCTGATTTCGAAGGTGCCGTGCACAACGGAGACGGTAGGATGAAGAGTAAATTGCTCAAAATACGGAAGCCGCAGAGCCAGGAAGATGATTTTTTTCCGCTATAGATCCGAATTGTCCCAATATTGCACGGATTTTATAAAGACAGATTTTTGAGAAAACGATTTAAGGATGGATTTTCGGACCCTGATTTCAAAGGTGACTTGTACAAGGGAGGGAGTCAGATTACAGCGAATTGTGCAAAACACTAAAGCGAGATTGTTTTTCCGTTGCGAATCGGATGTGTTGCAATGGTGCACGCATTTTAGGAGGACAGATTTTTGAGAAAAAGATAATTGGTGATGGATTTTCGGACCCCTGATTTCACAGGCCGCTTTGCCTGTGTCTTAACCACACCAGTTAAAACACTGAAGCCGACAAATTCGATACCAAAAAAGGATTTGGGCAAGGCGATACGCATTCATGTGACTTCTTTAACTTGATCCTTGATAGGATTGTGCAAAACTCCAAAGCCAACACCAGAGTCACAGTTTTCCAAAAATCGGTGCAACTACTGGAATATGCCAACGTTATTGACATCATTGGAAGGACTCAACGTGGTCTTAAAGCCATGTTTGCTAGAACAGATACAGGATACATAACATCGACGAATCGAACAGAACGTCAGCCTTGACAGATGTAACTTTGAGGTATTTACGAACTTTGTCTACATCCGCTTTTAACTGTGACAACAACATCTCGTCAGAGATTAAACGAAGAATTATTCTTGCCAACCGCTGTTTCTTCGGGCTAAGAAGGCAATTCAGCAGTAAAGCCCCCACTCGAACTACTAAGGAGATCCTATATAAGACCCTGATCATCCCAGTCCTGCTCTACGACGCTGAAGCATGGACCGTCTCAAAAGCAGATGAAGAAATCGTTGGTCGGTTCGAGAGGAAAATTCTTCGAAAAATCTTCGGTCGAGGTTGCGTTGACGGGCTATGGAGACGAAGATTCAACAAAAAACTATTCGAGATGTACAGCGACATGCCCCTGATCAAAAAATTCCGCATTAGACGTGGCTTGGACATGGATGAAGAAATCCTTGGTCGGTTTGAGAAAAATTCTTCGAAAAGTCTTCTGTGCCGTTTGCGATGACGGAGATGAAGATTCAACCAAGAACTATACGAGCTCTACAGCGACATGCCACTGATCAAAAAATTCTGCATTAGACGTTTAAGATGGCTAGGATATGTAGAACGAATGGACACCAATACTCCGGCTCACAGAATCTATTTTTTATGGATCGGACAAACGATACTGAGGTTCCATTCTTCAGGCATACTTTCTTCCGACCAGATTCGGCTTATGAAGTGGTGGATACCAAGTTACTTACCAAGTCATCTCCGCCGGCTTTATAAAGCTCGGCGGGAAGGCCGTCATTTCCGGCAGCCTTATTTAGCTCCAGTTTAGATATTCCTATCCTCACTTCACTCAGGTCGGGTGGTTGGCAGTTTCGCTGTCATTGCCAAGATTGATTGGTTCGTTCCGCCTGACAGCGGAATGTTGTTCGTCATCTAAACGGCGATGACGTGGTTCTTCCATATCCTCAGCATGGACTGTGTCTCAACTACGTTATTTCCTTGCTCATCTCGACAGGATTCAGTTCGAGCATTGTATCCTTGGCTTTGACGTTTTACACTTTGGTCAAATTAGCGAACATCTTTCCTGGAGTGGCAACCTCTCTATATTACCGATAACGCGCTTATCTTGCTCTTTTTTTCTTCTTTCTGAAAAGCTGGTGTTCTTCCCTTCTTCTCTGCCTATAGAGCTCAACGGCAGCTCTCGTCTTCATCTGCAGCTTAGCCTTGTAGGCCTCGTTCTTGGCTGAGAGCATCTGTCGGCATTCCTCATCAAACCAGGGGTTTCTTGCTGGTGGGCGCGAGAAACCTAGCACATCAGTTGCGGCTGATCTAATGGCTTGTTGGCATCGTTGCCATTGTTCTTCGACATTCGATGTTGGTGGTGTGGTGTTAATTGAGAAGCTTAGGGATACGCGATGCGCGAAGGTCTTGGCGGTCTCTTGCGATTGCAGTCTTTCGACATTAAATTTTTTTTACAGTATTTCTGGATTGTTGTGGCGTAGTGGATATCCGCATTCTAACCTTGGCTGCAAAGGTAGTGGTCCGAGTCGATGTTAGCTCCTCGGAATGTTCGGACATCCAAAATACAGGATGCGGCGCTTGTCTATCGCTATGTGATCAATTTGATTGACCGTTCGTTGATCTGGAGACCGCCATGTCCCCTTATGGATATCGAGGTGAGGAAACCTAGTGCTGGCTATATTGGCATTTCGTTCCGTAGAGAAGTCAACTAGCCTAAGTCCGTTACCAGACGTGTTGCCGTGTAGGCTATGTTTTCCGACAATACTGCTTAAGATTTCTTCTCTTCCTACCTTTGCGTTAAAATCTCCCAGCACGATTTTAACATCGTACTTCGGTAGTCGCTCATTGGTTTTGTCAAGGAGCTCATAGAAGCAGTCCTTAGCTATGTCATCTTTTTCCTCCGTTGGGTCGTGAGCGCATATAAAAAATATCCAAAATACAGAAGAAAAATGAAAATTGATTTTCTAGATTATTAAGATTGTTGTGCATTTTATTCGGCCCTTGAAATCGACTGTGAATTATTTTATACCGATACAAGCTTTTCTATCTATCCTACTCATCAGGACTCTTTCCGAGTAGATGGAAAACAGCATTTGTCCAGCCTGTACCAAAAAAAGGCGACTCTTCTTCTCTCTCCAACTACCAACCAATTGCACTTACGTCCCTTCTTTCCAAGGTCATGGAAACGCTGATAAATCGTCAGCTTATGAAATTTCTCGAAACACGAAAACTTCTCAATGACCGGCAGTATGGTTTTCGCAGCAACTGGTCTACTGGTGATTTGATGACATATCTCACCGAAAAGTGGAACCAATCAATCCACCATGGTGGCGAAAGCAAGATCGTTGCGCTTGATATTTCAAAGGCATTTGACAGGGTTTGGCATCAAGCCCTTTTGTCGAAAATGCGTGCATTTGGAATCGATGAAAAACTTCTTCTACGGATTAGACATTATCTTTCGAAACGTTCAATTCAAGTCGTTTTGGACGGATTCAAGTCTGCGACTCACCAAATAAATGCTGGTGTCTCTCAAGGCTCAGTTTTGTCTCCGACTCACTTTCTCATTTTTATAAATGATCTCCTGTCTGCAACTTCTAATCCAATTCATTCCTTCGCTGATGATAGTACCCTCAGCTTCTCATATTCGTTTACAGGTCCTCGTCCCTCACCTTCGAACGTGGACTCTAAACGCCAAAATATGTTAAGCTCATTGAATTCCGCCCTTGGCAGCATTATCAAATGGGGTAAATCTAATAGAGTGGAATTCAATGCTTCCAAAACACAATGCTGTCTTCTGTCATTAAGGCGTTACGAAAATCTAGAGCCATTATCCATGAATGGCACTTACGTCGAAGAAACCGAAAAGCTTTCAATGCTAGGTTTGTGTGTTAGTAACGACTTACGTTGGAACGAGCACATATTCGAAGTCGCTAAAAACGCAGCGAAATGTCTAGGTTTCCTAAATCGATGTAAGAAATAGTTCACCCCCTCTGATCTGGCCACAATATATAAAGCGTTTATACGCCCAAAACTTGAATTCAACGCCCACGTCTGGTCAGGTGCACCCAAATCAACATTGCACCTACTAGATAGGATTCAAACACGTGCGAAAAAACTTATAGGAGACATAAGAATAGCGAACTCCTTAGTTTCGCTCGAACACCGTCGAAACATCTCCTGCCTTACCTTGTTTTATCGCTATTTTAACAACCAAAATGTTCAAATGAAATAGCCAGCTGCATTCCTCCCATTCAACAATTCAGCCGCAATACTCGTTACGCAATGAATGCAAATCAGTTTACCCTCAAGCCTATCTTCGGACGTACGCTGAAATATAGAGATTCGTACATAAACCGAACAACACGAATGTGGAATGCTCTACCAAACTCCGTTTTTCCTTTCTATTATAACTTTCAGGCATTTAAAACAAATGTGCATCGGTATCTCCTTTCTTCTTATCCCTAATTTCCTTAACGCCCGCACTGTGCTAAAACATATAAAGGGTATTCATAAAAAAGCACATTTTGTCTTACTCACTAGCAGTGTCGTTCAGGTAAAAGTATCTTTACACCAAACGAATGGTTAGTTTTGGCGACACCTTAAATCTGCTTCACCATGTTAATTGACTTAATATTGATCATAGAAAATCGCCTCCTTTATCAACTAACTAAACCAAGAGAAACAATTACAGACAAAAGGACATAACAGGATGCTGTTGAGATAAAAAAGGACAAATTGAAGTGAAGTCACATTCGCTACTGGGAAAAAATATTTTTGCAATGGCGATCAAACTATAGATGTCAACCAAAGTAATCCAGTAAATGCTGAATAAACAAAGTTTAAGCTGGAGTCCACCGACCAAGACCGATAGTAATATTCAATCCGGTTTATATAAAGTCTTGGTCCCGTCCATTTTAACAAACTTAACAAAAATCAGTGACATCGCTATCACTGAAGAGCGTTTACAGAACGTGCTCCAAATTTCTGGTCTTAATATTCCTTCGACAATATGACCATTCAGTAGCTGAAAATGTACCAGACCAGGTTTCCGACACTTAAATTATGCGCCCAACCGAAGATGAGTTAAGAAGTTAAAAAAGTTTAAAAGTTTAAAAGACCGGTATAACACCGGAAAAATAAAATCTGGGCGATCAAGATCAAGAACGATAAGGAACATGGAGACTATCCTCATCTTTCAATTCCTAAGTGCTATGTGCATATCTTATACGGATCTAGGGTGAAATTTTATGAATTAAGTTTTTCAGGCTGGTAGCACTGGTTAGTAATGGCGCCCAAACGTCATCTGTCAAAGTGAAAAGTTTTCAGTATATTCTGCCATTTAATCATGGAAAGCCTTACAAACAAGCAATGATTGCAAATTATTGAAATTTATTATTAAAATTCGTGCTCTGCGGAAAATGTGCACCGCTTGTAACGACCATATAATGGTCATCATAATCGAACTGGTGGATCAACAACTCGTGCTTTTGTCACCAAATTTACTTTGTTGGACATTAAACCATCGACTCGTATGCGTTACACGGCGTCAATTCGTTGGCGTAATCAACGATTGGACATGGAAAATTTTACGTATCGATTTGGGTTTGAAAGCGCCCATAAAATTCAACTTGTGCAAGAATTGAAGCCGAATGACCTAAGACAACGTCTAATATTTGCTGAATGGGCCTTAGAAAGGCTCCATGAAAATCCGGTATTTTATCAAAAAATTGCGTACGACAACGTCTAATATTTGCTGAATGGGCCTTAGAACAGCTCCATGAAAATCCGGTATTTTATCAAAAAATTGCGTAGGGCAACGACTAATATTTGCTGAATGGGCCTTAGAACAGCTCCGTGAAAATCCGGTATTTTATCAAAAAATTGCGTACGACAACGTCTAATATTTGCTGAATGGGCCTTAGAACAGCTCCATGAAAATCCGATATTTTATTAAAAAATTGCGTACGACAACGTCTAATATTTGCTGAATCGGCCTTAGAACAGCTCCATGAAAATCCGGTATTTTATCGAAAAATTGCGTACGACAACGTCTAATACTTGCTGAATGGGCCTTAGAACAGCTCCATGAAAATCCGGTATTTCATCAAAAAATTGCGTACGACAACGTCTTATATTTGCTGAATGGGCCTTAGAAAGGCTCCATGAAAATCCGGTATTTTATCAAAAAATTGCGTACGGCAACGTCTAATATTTGCTGAATGGGCCTTAGAACAGCTCCGTGAAAATCCGGTATTTTATCAAAAAATTGCGTACGACAACGACTAATATTTGCTGAATGGGCCTTAGAACAGCTCCATGAAAATCCGGTATTTTATCAAAAAATTGCGTACGACAACGACTAATATTTGCTTAATGCGCCTTAGAACAGCTCGATGAAAATCCGGTATTTTATCAAAAAATTGCATACGACAACGTCTAATATTTGCTGAATGGGCCTTAGAACAGCTCCATGAAAATCCGGTATTTTATCAAAAAATTGCGTACGACAACGTCTAATATTTGCTGAATGGGCCTTAGAACAGCTCGATGAAAATCCGGTATTTTATCGAAAAATTGCGTACGACAACGTCTAATATTTGCTGAATCGGCCTTAGAACAGCTCGATGAAAATCCGGCATTTTATCAAAAAATTGCGTACGGCAACGTCTAATATTTGCTGAATGGGCCTTAGAACAGCTCCATGAAAATCCGGTATTTTATCGAAAAATTGCGTACGACAGCGTCTAATATTTGCTGAATCGGCCTTAGAACAGCTCCATGAAAATCCGGTATTTCATCAAAAAATTGCGTACGACAACGTCTAATATTTGCTGAATGGGCCTTAGAACAGCTCGATGAAAATCCGGTATTTTATCAAAAAATTGCATACGACAACGTCTAATATTTGCTGAATGGGCCTTAGAACAGCTCCATGAAAATCCGGCATTTTATCAAAAAATTGCGTACGGCAACGTCTAATATTTGCTGAATCGGCCTTAGAACAGCTCGATGAAAATCCGGCATTTTATCAAAAAATTGCGTACGGCAACGTCTAATATTTGCTGAATGGGCCTTAGAACAGCTCCATGAAAATCCGGTATTTTATCAAAAAATTGCGTACGACAACGACTAATATTTGCTGAATAGGCCTTAGAACAGCTCCGTGAAACTCCCGTATTTTATCAAAAAATTGCGTACGGCAACGTCTAATATTTGCTGAATGGGCCTTAGAACAGCTCCATGAAAATCCGGCATTTTATCAAAAAATTGCGTACGGCAACGTCTAATATTTGCTGAATCGGCCTTAGAACAGCTCGATGAAAATCCGGCATTTTATCAAAAAATTGCGTACGACAACGTCTAATATTTGCTGAATGGGCCTTAGAACAGCTCGATGAAAATCCGGTATTTTATCAAAAAATTGCATACGACAACGTCTAATATTTGCTGAATGGGCCTTAGAACAGCTCCATGAAAATCCGGCATTTTATCAAAAAATTGCGTACGGCAACGTCTAATATTTGCTGAATCGGCCTTAGAACAGCTCGATGAAAATCCGGCATTTTATCAAAAAATTGCGTACGGCAACGTCTAATATTTGCTGAATGGGCCTTAGAACAGCTCCATGAAAATCCGGTATTTTATCGAAAAATTGCGTACGACAGCGTCTAATATTTGCTGAATCGGCCTTAGAACAGCTCCATGAAAATCCGGTATTTCATCAAAAAATTGCGTACGACAACGTCTAATATTTGCTGAATGGGCCTTAGAACAGCTCGATGAAAATCCGGTATTTTATCAAAAAATTGCATACGACAACGTCTAATATTTGCTGAATGGGCCTTAGAACAGCTCCATGAAAATCCGGCATTTTATCAAAAAATTGCGTACGGCAACGTCTAATATTTGCTGAATCGGCCTTAGAACAGCTCGATGAAAATCCGGCATTTTATCAAAAAATTGCGTACGACAACGTCTAATATTTGCTGAATGGGCCTTAGAACAGCTCGATGAAAATCCGGTATTTTATCAAAAATTTGCATACGACAACGTCTAATATTTGCTGAATGGGCCTTAGAACAGCTCCATGAAAATCCGGCATTTTATCAAAAAATTGCGTACGGCAACGTCTAATATTTGCTGAATCGGCCTTAGAACAGCTCGATGAAAATCCGGCATTTTATCAAAAAATTGCGTACGACAACGTCTAATATTTGCTGAATGGGCCTTAGAACAGCTCGATGAAAATCCGGTATTTTATCAAAAAATTGCATACGACAACGTCTAATATTTGCTGAATGGGCCTTAGAACAGCTCCATGAAAATCCGGCATTTTATCAAAAAATTGCGTACGGCAACGTCTAATATTTGCTGAATCGGCCTTAGAACAGCTCGATGAAAATCCGGCATTTTATCAAAAAATTGCGTACGGCAACGTCTAATATTTGCTGAATGGGCCTTAGAACAGCTCCATGAAAATCCGGTATTTTATCGAAAAATTGCGTACGACAGCGTCTAATATTTGCTGAATCGGCCTTAGAACAGCTCCATGAAAATCCGGTATTTCATCAAAAAATTGCGTACGACAACGTCTAATATTTGCTGAATGGGCCTTAGAACAGCTCGATGAAAATCCGGTATTTTATCAAAAAATTGCATAGGACAACGTCTAATATTTGCTGAATGGGCCTTAGAACAGCTCCATGAAAATCCGGCATTTTATCAAAAAATTGCGTACGGCAACGTCTAATATTTGCTGAATCGGCCTTAGAACAGCTCGATGAAAATCCGGTATTTCATCAAAAAATTGCGTACGACAACGTCTAATATTTGCTGAATGGGCCTTAGAACAGCTCGATGAAAATCCGGTATTTTATCAAAAAATTGCATAGGACAACGTCTAATATTTGCTGAATAGGCCTTAGAACAGCTCGATGAAAATCCGGTATTTTATCGAAAAATTGCGTACGACAGCGTCTAATATTTGCTGAATCGGCCTTAGAACAGCTCCATGAAAATCCGGTATTTCATCAAAAAATTGCGTACGACAACGTCTAATATTTGCTGAATGGGCCTTAGAACAGCTCGATGAAAATCCGGTATTTTATCAAAAAATTGCATACGACAACGTCTAATATTTGCTGAATGGGCCTTAGAACAGCTCCATGAAAATCCGGCATTTTATCAAAAAATTGCGTACGGCAACGTCTAATATTTGCTGAATGGGCCTTAGAACAGCTCGATGAAAATCCGGTATTTTATCAAAAAATTGCATACGACAACGTCTAATATTTGCTGAATGGGCCTTAGAACAGCTCCATGAAAATCCGGTATTTCATCAAAAAATTGCGTACGACAACGTCTAATATTTGCTGAATGGGCCTTAGAACAGCTCGATGAAAATCCGGTATTTTATCAAAAAATTGCATAGGACAACGTCTAATATTTGCTGAATGGGCCTTAGAACAGCTCCATGAAAATCCGGCATTTTATCAAAAAATTGCGTACGGCAACGTCTAATATTTGCTGAATCGGCCTTAGAACAGCTCCATGAAAATCCGGTATTTTATCAAAAAATTGCGTACGACAACGACTAATATTTGCTAAATGGGCCTTAGAACAGCTCCGTGAAAATCCGGTATTTTATCAAAAAATTGCGTACGGCAACGTCTAATATTTGCTGAATCGGCCTTAGATCAGCTCCATGAAAATCCGGTATTTTATCGAAAAATTGCGTTCAGCGATGAGGCTCATTTTTGGCTCAACAGATATGTAAATAAGCAAAATTTTCGCATCTGGATTGATGAACAGCCACATGCCATACAAGAACTACCGATGCATCCCGAAAAAAACGACAGTTTGGTGTGGTTTTGTGGGCTGGTGGCATCGTCGGTCTATTTTTCTTTAAAGACTAATTTGGAAGAAACGTTACAGATAACGGCGAACGATATCGAGCCATGATACGCGACTTTTTTTTTGCCCGAGTTGTCTTAATTCAATTTGGTTGACACGGGGTTTCATCAAGACAGTGCCACACAGCTCGTGAAACAAGGAAAATGTTGAAGGACGAAATTGGTGAGCAGCTAATCTCTCAAAATGGTCCTATTAGTTGGCCACCAAGAGCATGTGGGTTATGTAAAGTTATTAGCTATGTGGACAAGCCGAACAAGATTAAAGCCTTACAGGATAATATAACGCGCGTAATTCGTGGAATACAGGCCGAAATGATCAAAAAAGTGAAGCAAAATTGGACCACCCGAATGGACCGTTTGAAACGGAGCCGTGGACAACATTTTCATATGTAGTTGTCTTTAAAAAATTAATGGCAAAGGCCTATTAATCGATTGCAATCAAATTTTTGAATATTTGATGCAAATTTGAGTGTTTTATTCGAAAAGCGTTTTTATAAAAACATCATCCCCAAAAAGTCGACGTGGGTTAAAATGGTCTTTGGACGATATGTTCAAAGTATTATTCTCGAATTATTTTTATCGAAAGTTTTTTTTTCGAGTTTTCCTAGAATTCTACCGAAAAAAAGTTTTTTTTTAAGAAAACACCCCTTAAAAGTGGACATGGTAGAAACATGGACATGGTGGTAAAAGCGAGATCATTACAGAGCTTAAGGCAATGTAGGAAAAAATGTTCGTCTTTCCTTAGTGAAGATCTACGAAAAAAAAATATTTGATGAGTACTGGTCACTGGGATCTCACAACAAAAGGGTTATACATTTATTGCAAACCTTATTAATTCAAAAGAAAAGTTGGTTACTCGCAAGAGAAAACCTGATAGTGTTAAAAATAGAGAGGTAACACATGAGTGTTTTTTGGAATTTAATGGAAAGAGAGTTTCTGTGTGCAAAGATTGTTTTTGTAAGACTTTGGACGAAAAGCCAAACTTTATTGCAACCTCAATTAAAAGTAAAGACCTTAATACATCTGGTATAACTTTAGATGATAAAAGAGGAAAGAATCATACCGCTAACAAAAGAAGTGAGGAAGACATAAATCAAGTCCGAGCTCACATAAAATCGTTTCCCTCTTACGAAAGTCACTACACAAGACGAACAAATGATAAAAAATATCTTCCATCTCCTTTGAATTTGCGTATAATGTACGATTTTTATAAAGAAGGACGAGACAATCCCTGTGGGCCGAACTCTTTATGAACGAGAATTCCATGAGCTTAAACTTGCTTTTAAAAAGCCGCAAATAGACACCTGCTTCAAATGTGATACTCTGCATATGAGGCTGCAAGTTGCTACAAACACAGGTGATCAGGAAGAAAAACAAAGTGCAGAGAATGACCTTAAAATTCACCAGGAGCAAACAAATGCAGCATATGACGCAAAGAGAATTGACAAGCAAGAGGCTCAAAATAATCCATCAGCCAAATGCTTCAGCTTCGACTTGCAGCAATGTTTGCCAACACCTTTCATAGGTTCTTCAGTAGCATTCTACAAAAGACAGTTGTGGACTTACAACTTGACTGTTCACGACAATGCTAGTGGAGAATCGACGAACTACATGTGGCATGAAGGTCAAGCTGCCAGAGGAGGCAACGAAATTGCTTCATGTTTATACCAACATCTGAAAAGCCTACCAGATACTGTATCTGAAGTCAAGTTCTACTCCGACACATGTGGGGGACAAAATAAAAACAGTCACGTTGCTGCAATATTTATACTAGCCCAAACAGAATTCCGACAATTGGTAATAAACCACACAAATTTTTAATTCCAGGACACGCTCACATGGAGTGTGATATAGATCACTCTATGATTGAGAAGCAAAAAAAAATGCAAACACCGGTATACCACCCGCATGATTGGATTAGTGCGGAGCACAGGGAAAAAGAAACAATTCAGGGTGCATGAAATGTGAAATGCAGCAGGACGAATTTTTAGATTTTGCCGCTTTACTTAAAACAGCTTTAGTGTCCCGAACAAAAAAATGAGGCTGGGTAACAGTTTTCCTGGCACAATGTTCAATGGCTGCAGTATAAGGAGAAAGGTCTAGTCAAATACAAAAATTCCTTAAACGAGTCAGACGAATTTAAAGTTTTAAGCTTCCTCAGACGGGGAAAATCTAAAAATATGAAAGATTCGCTGAAAAGAAAATACAACCATTTGAATCCGATATCCGCTGAGAAAAAACGGGATTTGTACTCACTGCTTACCTTAGTTCCACCTCTTTTCCACGAGTTTATATAAAAAATTGGCAACTTCGGAGGAGGCAAAAGATAACGATCCCGATTTGTTGGATGAAGAAAATGACAACATATAAAAATTGAATAAGATACCTGTAACGGTCGGGGTGCTGATGTCGAATCCCCTCTGGAGGTAACGGATGGCACGCACGCGATGCTCGGCTCAGCTCGCCGTGTTGGGGTGGGAACTTGTTACCTCTTAACACCGTAAAAAAATAAAAAAATATTCGTGCCGAAAAAAAAAAAAAACAACATTAACCAAATACACCTGTCGAATTATCGCACTTGCCTCTACCATGATTTTGTTGGTAGCTGAGGTAGGTTTGATGGTTTCCTACCTAGGTATGCCCACAACCATTGAAGTCTATCAAAAGCTTCACACCTTTGTCAACGGTCACCCTGGTATTTTATTCGCTGACCCCTAATAACTTCTCACTTTACTCCACTTCACTTTTCCATTCCTATCACTTTCTTCGTCTTCCTTCCTTTTCTCACCGAACTATCGATAACTTTAGTCAATCATAAACATGATAATATCGCGATTTAAACTATCGATTTTAATTTAAATTTCATATTTTTTTATTTCATGAAGTCTTCTTAAAAACTAACGCGGTTAAAAATGGATATCTTTAATTTATAAAAAAAAACAACAAAAGCAAAGGGAATATAAAATTTGTATGTTTTCAAAATTGACTTACTTGTGACCTTTCTTGATGTCCAGCTTGTTGTTGTGCGCACAAAATTTTCTGCTGCTACTGTCACCACACCACTAATTCATGTTATCAATCAAAATTCAAATTATTCCTTTTTTTTTTTTATAATTTATGCGTTGGTTGTGCTTATGAGACAATTGATTGCGTCTTGGGTTTTATACGGCAAGTGCGGAGGGAGACGTGCTACTGCTGATTGCTGAATGACGATATTTGCTAAGCGATAGGCATGCACTTGTCGCAACGAGGAACACCGTTTGTGCAGATGTTTGCTAGGTATGATCGAGCGTAAGCTTTAGGTTATTTGCACGAATTTTGTACTGGAGCTTGACTTGTCGTTTTCAGTGCGTAGTCACGTGTCTGCAATCGTTTGCGGACAAAATCGGAGACGTGGTTTTCCCCAAAAATTGCCCAAACCGCTTCTTGATATTATATGTTGTTATCTCCACACTTGACCGCTCGCAATTCGTGGATTTGGTTATCGAAATTCGGTTTATATGGAAAGTAATGGTTGTCTGAACTTTATTCACAACCTTTTATAAGTTTTAACTTGTAAACGTCTTTTGGTTTACTCTGTAGTCTTCTCTTCTGAGTTAATGCACCTTTAATTCAAGTATTAGGCCGAACTCCTTCTGCTCTTGAATGAGGTTCTTGCCTCGATGAAAGTTGAAACAAAAAGAATGAGCATTGTTGATGACAGACGCTAACCGGCCATTGCAATTTTCTTCGATTCGATTGTACTAACTTATGTACATTTAGGTGTGTACTAATTGGGGTGTGCATGGAAAAAAAAAGTTCTAACATGCCAGGGATGGTAAACACAAATAATCGCATTCTGAATTTCGCAGGTGGACGCTACATACCCCTACCTAATACTTTTCCTTATTATTTATTTAAATTAATTTAATGTTTCTAAATGAATTAAAATGAACTATTAATGTAAACAAAGATTTGTTTTCTCGACTTAAGTCCTTAGTAAAAACTTAATTTTAACAGGGGGGTAACAGAGAGACAAATGGCTCTAAGGAGATAAGTCATCAGAAAATCTGGCAAGCACTTATTTGTTGGTCAAGAGCCTATAATCTTATTACACACGAGTGTTTTGATAATTGTTTTGCATCATTAATTTTTCGCAAAAAGAATATTTGGATTTACAAAAAAAATTTAAACTTCAATCTCATTTTGTGGAAAACTGCTATTCCTGACTTAATCCCTTCCTACCTGACACCAGAGATATAGATACTGCAATTAACTAAATATGCTACTCAGATACTTTTTCAAAATGGTTAGCCGAAATCACTTTTGTTTCAAAATCACTTTGATTGTTCGATTTGGTTCGAATTTTATGGAGTTTTCTCCGCTCTACCATACAAATCGCCGTAGGAAAGATTTTGTCACATAAAGATTTAGTGCCAAACCGAATATCACGAATGTGAAAAAAATTCACTCAGCATAACCGCACAGATAAGTAGATATACAACGCCTATATGCGCCTATTAATGCCCATATATGCCTATATGCGCCTATATATGCCCTTATATGCCAATATATGCCCATATCACTTGGCACCTTTATTTAAAATAACAGTCACTTCAAAATTTCTATGACGTGGGTTTTTGAAACGAATTGGGTTTGATTTTCAGAATGATGGCGGCACCGTCGAATGTGAAAATCATAAAAAAGTACTCAAAGTGTTAAATGAGGGTCAACCACTTAAATTTTGTTTGCTTGACGTTATTAGATTTTTCGTTGGCTACGATATAATGTCCATCGTTCCATTCCGACAAAAAATTTTGTTTTGTCATAAACTAAAGTCTGGTAATTGTTTTGTCGATCCAGCAGTTCTGATCATTTCATAAAGTCGCAAAAGCAATCTTCTTCCGTTCTATTGTTTACATTGAATTTCGGGTCTATGATGACATCATTCGTATCCATAAGACTAATTGATGGTGCTGTTGTTTTAGGATCGATATTAATTGGTGACCATGAAAACCGCAGGTCATGGAAAATATGCGTATGGCTGCTGTGTTAATGTATTTCAGCCATTAAAATCATTAAATTCTATTGGAACTCTAACCCTAAATATTTCGCAACCTCAATATAAACAAACCAAAGTCATCTATTCCTAAGAAAATTGCTTGGCTTCCTTCACTCTTCTCCTGAATAGAAAGCAAAACAAATCTTTCATATGGAAATGAGATCCATTAGCTGACCCAACGGAGGGAGAAATTCGTCGTTATCAACACGTGTACGTAAAAAAATTCATAATGGAACCGAAAAATATTGTTTTCGGATATTTAGATCAAAACAATTAGAACTCATTTGTCGACCCTAACAAAAGGACTGTCGTTTGTTTATGAATACTTTTTGTCGCGATGAAACGATGGTCATTATACCGACATCAAGGACCACCTCTCCTTAGATAGGGGCAAGCCAAAAAAATAGAAACAAAAAACTCAAGTGGAGGGTGAAATGTTGGTACGCTGTTATGTATCCTCATCATTCGTCTGTGCCGTACCTTCTTTGAACTGCGAAACTAATTCCTAGATAAAATTTCAAAGAACTCTAGTTACAGAAATGTTGAAGTGATTCTTTATTTTTACTAAGCGTGACAAGTTTGATACTCATGTAGATACTTAGGAATTGTTTACTTCGAGGTAATAAAATATGAGATTTATGAAAAACATGTGTACTTAAACGGGGTATACCTAGATACGGTGTCAATCCTTTCACATTCGGGTTATTTTGTTTTGCAAGGAGCCAAGGTCAGCATACATCCCAAAAGGCATCATATTTCCCACACAGGACGGGAATCAATGTCTGCATTCATCCTTATAGGCACACAGAGAATGGGTTTTCCTTGGGTTCCTTTTCAAATACCACATTTAGATACGCATTCTTGGAATTATTCCAAAAGATTTTATTAGTTTCAAGATACCAACGTAAACCGATCCATAAAACATAGCAACTAGCTCACAAGTTGCAGCAATACTGCAAGAAATATTGCATCGAATTACGAAAATTCCGAAGATGGCTTTCCTTTTATTAACCTGCTATTGACCTGCTTTGACTTATCTTTAGACGTTTAAAAATGTGTAGTCCACATACAGACTCGGATAAGTCGCTTCCAACCGCTGACAATATTGCCCCTATCTACACTCGCTCACTGGTGAATGGATGCTAGGCTGCTCCCTCTGACTTTGCTACCGCTGCATTCTCCTTATCAACACTCCTTCACTGTTGGAGCGATGGCAGGCAACTCCCTCTGACTCGAATAAGACTTTTCTGCCGTTTGCTACGGCTGCTACCATTCACCTGTCAAATACTCTCGCAAGAATGGTTGAATGGTAGACCGCTTCCTCTGACTCGGATGAGAATTTTCTGCCTTCTGCTGCTGGTATCGGTCTCTCATCCAACACTCGTGGATGGATGGTGATCCATTCTCTTAGACTCGGTTACAGATGTTCTGCGGTTCCCTGCAGCTGTGAGGAATCCCCTAACCGAGAAATCAGTGTTTTGCCGACGGAGTACGTCTTGTATGAGGTGACCCTTATCAATTGAATCTTAAATGACTTGGTGCTGTTGGTTTTTTTTTTGTGGTGTCTAAGCATACCGTCAAACCCACCGCTCTATCGTACATCTATCTATCGTGCACCAATTGAATCCGAAATGACTTGGTGCTGGTGTTTTTGGGGTGGTGGCTAACTACCACCATCATACCCACAGCTCTTCATCAATAAACGAATAAAGAAATAGAACTGCTGACGCCTTTTATTTCGGTTTTACCGTTCAGCAGACTATCAGCTTCGTAAGACACTGAAAACCAGCTTTCAGTTTAAACTCAAAGCCGTCAGATTGATGATTGGAACACCGAAGATAAATTTTAGTAATTTTACGGTTCGCTAATATCCAATGTATCGCAACCGATCCATTAAGGTAGGTAAGGTAAAACCACCTCACCTATATTACTTAGAACACCAATACACCTTCAGATTTGTTCAAAAATGAATTTCTCGTTGCTTGTGTGTTTAAGAGCGGACTATCTACGAGTTCATGATAGAAAACATATTTAGCCATCCCAATCGGCATGAAAACCTCAATTTGTAGATAGGAAAAGTGTGATTCGAAAGTCAATTGTAACATCAAAGGAAGTAGACTTCTCCAATGGAAAATATCTAATAATTGAGATCTATCTCACACGCGCACTTTATTTCGTCCTCAGATAATGTGGCCTTGAGAATTTTTTACTTACAACGCTCCCTTTAGAGCTGAGTTTGCTTGGAATAGGCAGGCGTGGTATTTCATCAATCGGATCCACTTTTTGTTTTGTTGCGACATAGTGTTGTTTTTCTGATGTTATAAGCGTGCCCCTATATTGACCAAAGGGTCCTATTGTGGGTCAAAACAAAGACATTCACCAAAAAATAATAATTTTTGTTGTTTCGCGGTACAGGTCCCAGGTCTTTCTATCGGGGTGTACCATCTATATAACGATTCAAGAGCAGATACAATATGCATCCACTAGTATCATCTCAGGGCACTCCTTTAGGAGAGAAAAGCTTAACAAAATTATTAATATTTTATCTTACAAAATGTTATGCCCTCTAGCTGTCTTCGATACATTTCTTCCCTAACATAACGGAGATGTTTTTCTATTGCCGAGACTAACAATTTTTTTGGATTCATCTCCTCACCCTCCTTGGTAGAAAAAATACCACCTAGAGTTGCTTATTTTCAAAAAACATGAGAGGTAGTCATCAATTTTAAAAGCTGTGAAGTTGGTTAGGCTCGATAAAAATCGTTTTCTATGGCTTGGAACCTACCTCTCGAAGAGTTCAATTCAAGGCGTTTTTGACGTTTTCAAGTCTGATACTCACCCAATCAATGCTGGTGTTCCCCAGGGCTCCCTTCTCTCTCCGACACTCTTTCTCATTTTTTATAAATGGTCTGTTGTCTACAACATCCTTTGCTGATGACAGTAATCTCAGCTTTTCATATTCTTTCTCGAATCCACGACCTTCATCTTCGGATGTGAATGAAAAAAAATGTTAACCTCATTAAATTCCGACATTGACAGCATAACTAAGTTTGGTAAGGCTAATTGAGTGAAATTTAATGCTTCCAAGACGCAATGCAGTCTTCTATCATTTGAGCGAAACCAAAATTTACGGCACTTATCCATGAATGGCGCTAATATCGTCGAAACTGAAAAACTTTCCATGCTCGGTATGTGCGTTAGAAACGACCTTTGGTGGAACGACCATACATTCGAAACCGCTAAAAATGCAGCGAAATGTCTAGGTTTCCTCAATCGATGTAAGAAATATTTCACCCCTTCTGATCAGGCCTCAATGTCTAAAGCTTGCTTTGGGTTAACTACCCAACCAAGGGAAAATTTAACTGTTACGAAGCAACCAGTAGCCTCGGAAAGGACTGATTTTATTGTTGACGACCAAGCTTAACGAAAAAAGGAGAACGACGTTCGTATCTGCACCTTGGATGTGAGAACATTAAACAGGAGAGGTGCAAGCGAACAACTAGCGGAAGCCCTAAACTGCTACAAAGCAGACATTACTGCCATCCAGGATATACGATGGGATGGCCCGGGCAAAAAGAGGATGAAAACCCGTGACACCTACAACGAGCAGAAACAGCGGCTATTCGGATGCGGATTTGTTATAAGTGCCAGACGTAGGCAAGAAATCTTATGTTTCCAAGACATTAGTAAACGCATTTCAACAATCCGCATCAAGGCCAAATTCGCCAACATAAGCCTTATATTTGCTCACGCTGCAACGGAGGAAAATGATGATATAGCTAAGGATTGCTTCTACGATCGCCTTGACAAACCGATGAGCGACTACCGAAGTACGATGTTAAAATCGTGCTGGGAGATTTTAACGCAAAGGTAGGAAGAGAAGACATCTTAAGCAGTATTGTCGGAAAACATAGCCTACACGGCAACACGTCTGGTAACGGACTTAGGCTAGTTGACTTCTCTACGGAACGAAATGCCACTATAGCCAGCACACGGTCTCCTCATCTCGATATAAATAAATGGACATGGCGGTCTTCCGACCATCAAGCGGTTAACCGAATTTCCAGTTATTTTTAGTGCCCGAACATTCCGAGGAGCTAACAGCAGCCGTTTGTCTAGGATGACGATGGAGAATTCTAGCTGCTTCATCAGAGTCGGAAACGACCCTGCCTACGCATTCGATACCAAAAAGGATTAAGGCAAGGCGATGAGCAGTCAGGTGACTTCTTCAATTTGATTGTTGAAAAGTTTGGCAAAACTCCCGAGCCAACACCAGAGGCACAATTTGCCAAAAATCGGTGCAAGGCATACGCTGACGATATTGACATCAATGGTAGGACTCAACGTGATGCCATAGACACTCTCGCTAGCGGCAGAAACTTTTAGCTATTGTTTAGCTATAAATGAGGTTAAAGCCATGTTTGGGCTGCCATCTCGAAAGAACTCTCAACAACGACGAATTGGACATAATGTCACCATTGACAGATATACCTTTGAGGTAGTACGGGAGTTTGTCTATCTCAGCTCCGATATTAACTCCGACAGCAACATTTCGTCAGAAATTAATCGAAGAATTACTCTTGCCAACCGCAGCTTCTTCGGGCTTAGGAGGCAATTCAGTAGTAAAACCCTCACTCGAACTACTAAGGAGATCTTATATAAGACCCTGATCATCGCAGTCCTGCTCTACGGCGCTGAATCATGCACCGTCTCAAAAGCTGATGAAGAAATCCTTGGTCGATTCGAGAGGAAGGTGAGGTTAGATTAGGCTATAGTGGCTGCTCTCGATGCGCGGGCACACTTAGAACATAAAAGACCGTTGTGGTACCACGTGGAGCTATCGACTTTCCTATATTCGTACGCCTAATTGAATCATTCAGAGCTAACTATGTAGCGAAGGTTTTTTCTGACACTGATATTAGCCAGTTCACCTGGATTACCGAAGGAGTACTCTCCCAGATGAAGTTTCCTTTTTACTGAGAGAGCGGAACAAGGGTAAATAATATTCTCCTCCTTTTCTTCGTCCAAGCAGCTACTGCAGAAGTCATTGTTGAAGAGGCCTACTATTCTTGAGTGTAGACCAATCGGCCAGTGCCCTATTAAGACACCGAAAATGCAGCTGATGTTTGATCTGTTCAGCATTGTCAAGCAAAGGGAGCGTTTGTGGTTAAGCATGGACCAGAGTTGCCCGGATATTTGACACGTAGTGTCATCTGCGGTTTGCTTTCTTGATCGCATCCAGTTTGATCGGTAAATTACATGTAGCGATGGGAATACCTATCATACCTACCGGTGGAAGAATATCGAGGGTTGCTCCCTGTCTGCCTTGCAATTCCCTGGTATGTCTCTGTGGCCCGTCACCCAAAAGAGGTAAATGGTAAAAATTTCCGCCATCCCGTTAAGACACAGTAGGCATTCATGGGCTGATTTCGAGAGGAAAACTCTTCGAAAAATCTTCGGTCCCATTTGCGTTGACGGGGTATGGAGACGAAGATTCAGCCATGAACTATATGAGCTGTACAGCGCCATGCCGCTGGTCAAAGAACTCCGCATTGAACATTTGGAATTGCTAGGACATGTAGAACGAACGAACACTAATACTCCGGCTCGCAGAGTCTCCGACTCCCAGTCGGACGCAATAGAAGAAGACTTCGCCTTAAATGGCGCGTACATGTAGCAACCGACCTCTGCCAACTTGAGGTGAGCAAGTGAAGGCATTTGGCTAAATACCGTGGTAATTGGAAAGGCACGTTGGTTGAGGCCCAGGTTCATTCCGAACTGTAGCGCCATTAAAAGGAATCTTATTGCAATTCAGAATAACGTTATTTTTTCAATATTTTAGCCGGATATTGCCTTGCGAAAATAGTGATAACATAACCAATTTGTCACGTCATACTACGGCTATCATGCATGCATAATTTTCCCTCGGCATACCACGGCTTACATTTTTTTTTTTAAACCGTCATATCGGATCGCAAATAAATTCCGAAATCGTGAAATCGTTTAGTTGTGCTATAACCATACAGATGACGCACTTGCAAGGCCCGCCATATAACCGTTTTTGTTTCTTGGTTGGTTTTTCAAATATAGATCAAGCTGACATTTTGTGGTCAAATCGGGCAACTAACAGGTGATCCAAGTAGAGATACTTTTTTCAATAGCCTTTTTTGACAGATCACGTGTGAGTCGTGTCGTGCTGTCATGTTATTTTTGTTTGGTATTGTTTGGCATTTCATAATGGAAAGACTTACGCGTGAACAACGTTTACAAAATGTTCAACTTTATTATGAAAATTCACGTTCTGTGAGGAATGTGTTTCGTGCACTTCGCTCAACTTATGGTCATCATAATCGGCCTACTGAGCGTACTATTCCTCACACCATCACCCATTTTGAGACCAAGCATCCATTATTGGATAATATTCGACCGAATAGACCACGTCCAACACACTGTGAAGAAAATATAGCGGCCGTAGCTGAGAGTGTACACGAAGACCGTAGAGAGTCGATTCGGCGCCGTTCGCAGCAACTCGGACTGACGTATGGAACGACTTGGCGCATTTTACGTCAAGATCTTAAATTGAAAGCGTACAAAATACAGCTTGTGCAGCAACTGAAGCCGCCCGACCTTCCCAAGCGACATCCCTTAGCTCTATGGGCTCTTGAAAAGTTCCGAGAAGATCCGACGTTTTCGAGGCAAATTTTGTTTAGCGATGAGGCCCATTTCTGGCTCAATGGGTATGTAAACAAACAAAATTTCCGCATTTGGGACGAAGAGCAACCTGAAGAGATTGAAGAACTGCCACTTCATCCAGAAAAAACAACGGTTTGGTGTGGTTTGTGGGCCGATGGAATCGTCGGTCCATATTTCTTTAAAAATTATGCCGGTGCGAACGTAACCGTCAATGGCGACCGTTATCGTGCCATGATAACCGACCATTTGATGCCTGAAATTGAAGCTCCTGATCTCGGCGACATTTGGTTTCAGCAAGACGGCGCCACTCCCACACATCGCATCAATCAATGGACTTATTGAGAGAACATTTCGGTGAGCACATAATTTCACGTTTTGGGCCGGTCGATTGGCCACCAAGATCGTGTGATATCACACCGTTAGGCTTTTTCCTGTGGGGATATGTAAAGTCAAAGGCTTATGCCGACAAACCCGCCTCGATTAAGGCCTTGGAGGAAAACATTACGCGTGTCATTCGCCAGTTACCAGTCGAAATGCTCGAACGAGTGATCGAAAATTGGACTCAACGGATGGACCATCTGCGACGTAGCAACGGCCAACATTTGATAGACATAATCTTCAAAAAATAAAAGCCAAAGAATGTCCTTTCAAATGATAATAAACACTCTCTCCATTAAATTTGAATTTTCTGTGTTTTTTTCTTTAAAAAAGTAGGGAACCTCGAAATGGATCACCCTGTATAACGTCATTAACGTTTTGTTTGGTTTGCCATTTCATCATGAACACTGAACACGTTGACAACTGATTAATGCTTGCGAATCGGGCAAATTGATTTCGAAAATAATGGTTCAGTTGCCGCATTTGGAGTGACGAGAATCCACATGAGACCGTTGAGACGCCATTACGTGCACAAAAACTGACTGTTTCGGCTCTATTGGGCCACACTTCTTACGAAATGATGATGGAGAGTCAGTCACAATTAATGGAGACCTGTATAGAGCCATGATAACCGACTATTTTGGTCCCTAATCGGATGGCATGAATTTGGATGAGATGTGGCACCAACAAAACGGCACTTTATGCCATACAGCGCACGTCACAATCAGTCTGTTAAAGGAGACATTCGATGAGCGCATAATTTCTCGGAATGGACCTGTCAATTGGTCACCAAAATCGTGTGATTCGATAGCATTGGATTGTTTTCTTTGGGGATATATGAAGTCGCTCGTCTATGCCAACAAACCAGAAACGTTAGGGGACTTGGAAGCCAACATTGGTGGCGTTATTGCCGACATATGGCCCCAAATGCTCAAAAGAGTGGTTGAAAATTGCACCTCTAGACTTGGCGTTATACGAACTAGCGGCGGCAACCACATGGCCGAAACCATATTCACACAAAATGGCATAAACTTAAGTTTTCAACAAAGCTAAACTAATGGACCTTAACATTTCTTTTTTGTGTTTTATTTCAATTTGAAGTTCTATATCTCTGAAAAAAAAAACACCGCCCACCCGTACCATGAAGCTGGTGAGCAAAAGTTTCTGTTTTTTGTTATCAATGTGTCATCTGTATGGTCTTATAATCTTTGGTTATAATAAGTTAGAGCAATAGGGTGTTACTGTGGGTTTGCAAATGTCTATGATGAAAGTCTCCCTTATATCGAAGCCGTAAACCTGATCAGGAGGCGCACTTTTACCAAACCGAGTGCAATAATATTTCATACATACAATATCAGCAGGAATTTACAGCATATATTCGCTATTAGAACCCGTTCTTCGAAAAAATAGGACCCACCCTAATATAAAGGGTGGTTAAATTCATAGGGCCGATGTTTATTTTAAATAAATTTTGCTACCCCGTAGATAGATAACACGTGACAAAAGTATTAATGCTGTAAAATTTTAGTTGGCTATCTTTTGCTCTTTTGCGGAAGAGAGTGCTAACTCGAATTCTATTTTTTTGATTTTTTTTGTAAAAAAAACACGCGATCTTAATTTTTTTTTACAGGCTAGTTACAAATGTCAAATTTATCTTTTCTACTTTTGTCTAGAACAGGACAATAGCTAGACAGCGTAGATCGTTGCGGAAATACCAGCAATAAAACATCTGCAAGCATAAGCAATTATTGCTAAACGACACCGACGAGCCTAATAAAACCATAAAGCCAATCACAGTCTTCCATCCACTAGTGGATGGACATGTTACCAGCACTCTGGATCGTAACAATATAACCGATCGGGAGACAGTAAGATTGATTATATCTTTGTCCGCTGCACTTGGTTGCAATCCAGCTTCACTCTCAATTTCACGAAGCAACATTCGACGAGCCAGAAAAATGCTAGGATAGTAGTCAGCGCACATCTGAAAGAAACATTCAAACCATCTTATCCACTAAAAATACACTGGGATGGGAAAATATTACTTGATGTTACGGATAATAATAAAGTGGACCGTCTGCCCATTCTTGTCTCTGGAAATGGTCCGGAAGGAACCTGGGCCTCAACCAACATGCCTCTCCAATTAGCCCGATCCTTAGCTAACTGCCTCCAGTTGCGCACTCCAAGTAGGTTCAAGTCGGTTTCCACTTGTGCTCGCCGCTTAAGGCGAGGTTTTCCTCTACTGCATCCGGCGGCTGGCTGGGAATCGATGACTCTGCGAGCCGGTATATTGTAGTCCATTCGTTCTACATGTCCTAGCCATCTTAAACTTCCAATGCGGATTTTTTTGACTCATAAGCCGTCAACGCAAACGGGACCGACCATTTTTCGAAGAATTGTCCTCTCGAATAGCCCGAGGATTTCTTCATCCGCTTTTGAGACGGTCCACGCTTCAGCGCCGTAGAGCAGGACTGGGATGGTCAGGGTCTTATAGGATCTCCTTAGTAGTTCGAGTGGGGGGCTTTACTACTGAATTGCCTTCATAGCCCGAAGAAACAGCGGTTGGCAAGAGTAATTCTTCATTTAATTTCTGACGAGATGTTGTTGTCAGAGTCAATAGCGGAGCCGAGATAGACAAAGTCCCGTACTACCTAAAAGTTATATCTGTCAATGGTGACGTTCTGTCCAATTCGCCGATGTAGTGTGTCCTTTCGTGTTGACAGCATATACTTCGTCTTGCCCTCATGTTAAACTTGTTAAACCCATTCTTGCCGCTTCCTTCTCTATACTAGCAAACGTGGGTATGACATCACTTTGAGTCCTACCAATATCGTCGGCGTATGCTAGACGTTGCACCCATTTTTGGAAAATTGTATCTCTAGTGTTGGCTCGTGAGTCTTGCAAAATCCGCTCAAGAAACAAATTGAAGAAGTCACATGATAGTTCATCGGCTTGCCTTAATCCTTTTTTGGTATCGAATGTATCGGTGCGGTCATTTCCGAGCCTGTGAATTGCGAGAATTCCCCTTTGTCATCCATTTGCTTTGGATTTATGTTCATGTCTACTCCAAATAATTAAAACCACACATGCTGTAGATTGACTGCATTGGCATTTGTCAGATCTATACTTGTCTCATCCAACCGGATTTGACAACATTACGCTGTCAGGCAGAACGAGCCATTAAATCTCGGCAGCAACAGCGACAAAAGCGAAAAGTGCCAACCACCCGACCTGAGTGAAGTGAGGATAGCAATACCTAAACTGAAGCTTAAAAAGGCTGCCGGAAATGACGGCCTTCTCGCCGAGCTTTACAAAGCCGGCGGAGATGACTTGGTAAGTAACATCCACCAACTCATAAGCCGAATCTGATGGGAGGAAAGTATGCCTGAACAATGGAACCTTAGCATCGTTTGCCCGATCCACAAAAAAGGAAACCCTCTAAGCTGCGCCAACTTCAGAGGCATAAGTCTCCTCAACATCGCCTACAAGATCCTATCTGCCGTAATGGGTGAACGCCTGAAACAGTTTATCAACAACCTGATCGGCCCTTATCAGTGTGATTTTAAGCCAGGAAAGTCCACAACCGATCAAATCTTCACACTTCGGCAGATAGTGGAAAAATCCCAAGAAGTCCAAATCGATACCCACCACCTATTCATCGATTTCAAAGCTGCATACGACAGCATTTATAGAGACGAACTATACCTATCAAACTCGTCCGTTTGTGCAGGATGACGATGGAGAATTCTCGCTGCTCCATCAGGGTCGGACTCGAGCTCAACGACACATTCGATACCAAAAGAGGTTTTAGGCAAGGCGATGCGCAGTCAGGTGACTTCTTTAATTTGATTCTTGAGAGGATTGTGCAAAACTACCAGGCCACAACCGGAGGCACAATTTTCCAAAAATCGGTGCATTTATCAGCATACGCCGAGGATATTGACATCATCGGTAGGACTCAGCGTGATGTCATAGCCACGTTCTCTGGGATAGAGAAGAAAGCGGCAAAAATACTACTCGAGAGGAGCATTCTTCGAAAAATCTTCGGTCCCGTTTGCGTGGACGGGCTATGGAGACGGCTAGGGCATGTAGAACGTATGGACACCAATACTCTGGCTAGCAGCGTCATCGATTTCCAGCCAGACGTCGGACGCAGTAGAGGAAGACCTCGCCTTAAGTGGTGCGCGCAAGTAGAAAGAGACCTCAACCAACTTGGAGTGCGCAACTGGAGGCAGTTAACTAAGAACCGGACTAATTGGAGAGGCATGTTGGTTGAGGCCCGAGTTCATTCCGGACTGTATTGCTACTTAAGTAAGTAAGTACGTAAGTAAGTAAGAGCTCGTAGCATTCTGAAATACATTTACAGAATAAAAACTTCTAAATTTCATCAAAGATCAGTTTTTGACAAAAACCAAACATATACAAAAATTTCACTTTTTAAGAAACCAGTCGTTTTCAAAATTAACGTTATTTGCATTTTTTGCGAAGAACTACTTATGCCATCATATTCCAAATACTTGTAGAATCTTAGTAATTAATTCTCACCAACTTTTATCGAGATGATCATGTTAAAACAAAAAACGTTTTATGAGAAGTGTCGTTCATTTTAGTGCTAGAAATTCAATTCGAAGAAAAAACTTCTGTAAAACTACAAACAATACACATACACCTTAAATTTTAGTAAATCCTGCCGAATATTTTTTGCAATTTATACTTCAAAACAGACTGATCGCAGAATACAGACTCCAACCAAACTTTTTCAGTACCACTTTTTGGACTCGAAAATCTTAAAAACGTTGATTTTGAAAAAAAAATCACAATTCCTCAGAATTCGAAAACCCGGCAAAATTAACTAACACCGATAAATAATTTGTTTGTTTTTTTTTAATTAAAATAAAAAATCAACGCCATCAAATGCATTCCTGGAGATGGAGCAACGCAGCTGGAGTTGGAGCATTGAGCACATCACGTCACTGAAACTCTAAAATTTTAAGCAATCCAATTGCTAATAACGAATGGGAGTTATAACAAAATATGCAACGAATAGATATTTCGAGAAACAACGAAGCCAAAACTGAACTAATGTCTGAGCAATAAAAGATACATCATCCCAGCATCTCATAATGGGCAAAAATAACCACAGGCATTGCCGACAGCTTAAGGAGAGGGTATTACCGAGAACTGGTTAAGCGCGAGCCATATAATCCGACGACTAGGGTAATTGGGACGCATATTGCTGTTTATGTGAATTGAGGTGTAAAGGATTTTTACTGGGAAATGGGACAAACCCCTTTTTTTATTTAGCACATGTAGATAAAAAAAAGTGTCCAGATGTTATCAAAAATACCTCGCAAGCCTAGGAACGATAATTTCAAAGCTATGCGAGCAATAAAAATAATCGTACCCGCGCATGCGTTTTCACTGCTGGAATTCCTCGTATCCCAGGGACAACTCTGGTAGGCCGAATGAAAACAATTTTTATTATCAAACCGCGCGTGGGACGGACCATATATATTATTTATTTATTAGCATGATTTATATTATAATATTGAGTTTAGAGTATCTTTTATCATTTTATTTTGGAGTTTGGGTTTTTGGGTACAGAGTGCATTGGCTCTATTTGGCATATATAAGCCATTTTGATAAAATTTCGTTTTATATTTAATTGATTGTCCGATTTTATAATAAATTTTAGTTCTTTTTTGAATTTGTTTAAATTTGATTTGGATTTTAATTGGGTAGGGAGTGCATTAAATAGTTTTAGACCTTTAAAAAATACGGTGTTTTGTGCACGTACTGATGATCTAAATTGTAGTCTAAAGTTTAGACCACATCTTAGTTCATATGGTTGAACATCATTTATATAATTTAAATTATTTGATAAATATTTCGGTAGCATTTGATTTTTCATTTTATATATAAACACAAGTACCTTAAATTTTAATTGTTGTCGTATATTTAACCATCCGAGTCTGTCTAGCATATAATTTATGTGTGTTAATCGCCTGCATTTTAAAATTATCCTCATAGCCTTTGCCTTTGTAGCCTTTGCAATCTTAGTATGTCCGATTCTAATGATAAATATAAAATTGTTGAACAATATTGAAAATGCGGTTTTATCAAAGAGTTATACAAGTTAACAGCTGTTTTAGTTGAGATTTTATCCCGAATTCTACTAAAAAAATATTTTTTTTTTGAAACTTTTTTACAAACATAGTCAGTATTTGCTTTTAAATTAAGTTTTTCATCAATCACGACACCAAGATATTTTAATTCATTAACCAACTCAATGTTTTCGCCAAATTCTAATGACGCTCTTAATGTAAATGTGGACATTAAGAGCGTCATTAGAATTTATACTCATATATTTTGTCTTTTTTATATTAAGTTTGGAACATTGTTACTTTAGCTTCCAATCACTTTTTTCACTTTTTTTTTTGTTCCACTCACTAAATTAAGCTAAAAATTTAGCAATTTTTTTTTTGTAGCTCTCAATTAGTTAAAAAGTTATTAAACAATGAAATTTCCGAAAATCCCTATAGAAATCAACCAACTTTTGACAGTTCACACATAGCTGAGTGATAAATATGAAGAAAAACATTCCAATGGAGCATTGCAAGATAGAAAAAAAAAATATTACATATTTCCCAAAATGTAAAGAAATGTAAAAAATTGTAAAAAAAATTATTAACAATCATTAATTAATAATAAAAAATGACTAAACAAAATATCTTAAAAAAATGCCGTAACGAAAATTTAGACCCCCTCGAAGAATTTTTTATATGTGCCGGCAAACTATACAACGGGCAAGAAGCAATTCCCGAACCATGTTCTAATGATTCTGACGATTCATCATAAATTAGTATTAATATAATAAATAAATTAAATCCTAAGTCAACAGTTTTTCTGTTAACCGGTACTCTGCGTGGCCCGCTTCGCGGGAACAAAGGATTTCAACCCTCTTTCTGTGGACAGTCCACGCTCACGCAACTTCGTTGCTCCGCTCAGGGTATTTTAAGTCGTCAGGCAGGCGCCTTAGTCAACAGTTTTTCTATTAAGCGGTACTCTGCGTTGCCCGCTTCGCGGGAACAAAGGATTTCAACTCTCTTTCTGTGGACAGTCCACGCTCACGCAACTTCGTTGCTCCGCTCAGGGTATTTAAAGTCGTCAGGCAGGCGCCTAAGTCAACAGTTTTTCTATTAAGCGGTACTCTGCGTGGCCCGCTTCGCGGGAACAAAGGATTTCAACTCTCTTTCTGTGGACAGTCCACGCTCACGCAACTTCGTTGCTCCGCTCAGGGTATTTAAAGTCGTCAGGCAGGCGCCTAAGTCAACAGTTTTTCTATTAAGCGGTACTCTGCGTTGCCCGCTTCGCGGGAACAAAGGATTTCAACTCTCTTTCTGTGGACAGTCCACGCTCACGCAACTTCGTTGCTCCGCTCAGGGTATTTAAAGTCGTCAGGCAGGCGCCTAAGTCAACAGTTTTTCTGTTAACCGGTACTCTGCGTGGCCCGCTTCGCGGGAACAAAGGATTTCAACTCTCTTTCTGTGGACAGTCCACGCTCACGCAACTTCGTTGCTCCGCTCAGGGTATTTAAAGTCGTCAGGCAGGCGCCTAAGTCAACAGTTTTTCTATTAAGCGGTACTCTGCGTGGCCCGCTTCGCGGGAACAAAGGATTTCAACTCTCTTTCTGTGGACAGTCCACGCTCACGCAACTTCGTTGCTCCGCTCAGGGTATTTAAAGTCGTCAGGCAGCGGTACTCTGCGTGGCCCGCTTCGCGGGAACAAAGGATTTCAACTCTCTTTCTGTGGACAGTCCACGCTCACGCAACTTCGTTGCTCCGCTCAGGGTATTTAAAGTCGTCAGGCAGGCGCCTAAGTCAACAGTTTTTCTATTAAGCGGTACTCTGCGTGGCCCGCTTCGCGGGAACAAAGGATTTCAACTCTCTTTCTGTGGACAGTCCACGCTCACGCAACTTCGTTGCTCCGCTCAGGGTATTTAAAGTCGTCAGGCAGGCGCCTAAGTCAACAGTTTTTTCTGTTAACCGGTACTCTGCGTGGCCCGCTTCGCGGGAACAAAGGATTTCAACTCTCTTTCTGTGGACAGTCCACGCTCACGCAACTTCGTTGCTCCGCTCAGGGTATTTAAAGTCGTCAGGCAGGCGCCTAAGTCAACAGTTTTTTCTGTTAACCGGTACTCTGCGTGGCCCGCTTCGCGGGAACAAAGGATTTCAACTCTCTTTCTGTGGACAGTCCACGCTCACGCAACTTCGTTGCTCCGCTCAGGGTATTTAAAGTCGTCAGGCAGGCGCCTAAGTCAACAGTTTTTTCTGTTAACCGGTACTCTGCGTGGCCCGCTTCGCTGGAACAAAGGATTTCAACTCTCTTTCTGTGGACAGTCCACGCTCACGCAACTTTGTTGCTCCGCTCAGGGTATTTAAAGTCGTCAGGCAGGCGCCTAAGTCAACAGTTTTTCTATTAAGCGGTACTCTGCGTGGCCCGCTTCGCGGGAACAAAGGATTTCAACTCTCTTTCTGTGGACAGTCCACGCTCACGCAACTTCGTTGCTCCGCTCAGGGTATTTAAAGTCGTCAGGCAGCGGTACTCTGCGTGGCCCGCTTCGCGGGAACAAAGGATTTCAACTCTCTTTCTGTGGACAGTCCACGCTCACGCAACTTCGTTGCTCCGCTCAGGGTATTTAAAGTCGTCAGGCAGGCGCCTAAGTCAACAGTTTTTTCTGTTAACCGGTACTCTGCGTGGCCCGCTTCGCTGGAACAAAGGATTTCAACTCTCTTTCTGTGGACAGTCCACGCTCACGCAACTTCGTTGCTCCGCTCAGGGTATTTAAAGTCGTCAGGCAGCGGTACTCTGCGTGGCCCGCTTCGCGGGAACAAAGGATTTCAACTCTCTTTCTGTGGACAGTCCACGCTCACGCAACTTCGTTGCTCCGCTCAGGGTATTTAAAGTCGTCAGGCAGGCGCCTTAGTCAACATATCTTTTTGTTAAAATATTTTTATTTGGTATGTTTTTTTCAACATGGCAATGCTGCGTACACCGCAGCAGAAAAATAAATAAATGAAGTGTCAAACTACAAACAATTTGTATGGGATTATAACCCAAAAAGTGCAATTTTATTTTATTAATAACTTTTAAACTAAATGTGAGCGACGATTTTTAAAAGCATATAAATGATCAGTGCGCAGAGACGAATCGATTAATAAAAAAAAAAGTGCAAAAAGTGAAAGGCAGCTAAAGTATATTTATGCCTTAAGTTTTAATTTATTAACTTTTAGCCAGTTGTTTAACGATTAAGGATCATCATTTATTTTATTAGTACACTCGATGTTTGAATTGCCACTAATAAATAGTAGTGCATCATCTGCGAACATACACAATTTACTATGTTTTACGACAGAGTTTATATCGTTTATATATATAAGGAACAGAAATGCACCCAATACAGAACCTTGAGGAACTCCAATATTTATTTCGGTTGCGTCTGATATTTCGTTGTTAACCATTGTTCGCTGTGTGCGATGACTTAAATATGTTTTAAACCATTTTAACTCATTATTTTGAATTCCATATTTTATCAGTTTTTTCAATAGAATTTCACGATCTACTGTCTCAAAAGCTCGCTTAAAGTCGAGAAAAACGGCTACCATTACTCTTTTTTTGTCTATTTCCTGTTTCCAATTTTCAATCAACCAGTTTAAAGCAGTCTCACATGAATATCCCTTTCTGAATCCTGATTGTTGTTCCATGATGTAATTATTTTGCTCCATGTAGTCTCGGAGTTGGGCTTCTATTAGTTTCTCAAATAACTTTTCGTACAATGGTAACATATTTACTGGTCTAAATTCTTCGCATAAAGTAGTGTTGGTTATTTTTGGTATGGGTCTAATCATGGATTCCTTCCAACTCTTTGGAAAACAACCGCACTTCATAGATTTATTAAAAATTTCTCGTAAAATTGGGCCTATAATTTCTATTCCATCTAGTAGCATGTTTGCACTCATAAAGTTAAAATCTTTCTTTGTGCCCATGGACTTCAGAAAGTTTACGATGTCCTTAACGCGTATGAGTTTGAATTTAAAAATAGTCTCGGCTTGACTTATGTTACACTGATAATTCTCTTGAGGAATTTGATTTACAATGTCTTCTACACTCTTAACAAAGTAGGTATTAAATGCAATTCGTTTCCTCATGTTGCTATCTTTGATATTCCTGTCTTGGACTTTGACACGATCAAATGAGGGATCAGTTCTTAAATATTCCGATCGAGTGCATTGATAACATAGATGGGCCTACATTTAGAGCAGCGATTTGTTTGCCAAATCCAGAAGGTAAACAGGATCTCAATAACTACTACTTCTACATAAGTGGCGCTACAGTCCGAAATAAACCTGGGCCTCAACCAACATGCCTCTCCAATTGGCATGGTTTTTAGCTAACTACCTCCAGTTGCGCACTCCAAGTTGGTTGAGGTCGGTTTCTACGTGTGCGCGCCACTTAAGGCGAGGTTTTCCTCTACGGCATCCGACGGCTGACTCTGCGAGCCGGTGTAATGGTGTCCATTCGTTCTACATGCTCTAGCCATCTTTGAAGTCCAATTCGGAGATTTTTGACCATGGGCAGCATGTCGCTGTACAACTCGTAGTTCTTGGTTGAATCTTCCTCTCCATAGCCCGTCAACACAACCGCGACCGAAGATTTTTCGAAGAATTTTCCTCTCGAACCGACCAAGGATTTCTTCATCCGCTTTTGAGACGGTCCATGCTTCAGCGCCGTAGAGCAGGACTGGGATGATCAGGGTCTTATATAGGATCTCCTTAGTAGTTCGAGTGAGGGCTTTACTGCTGAATTGCCTTCTTAGCTCGAATAAACAGCGGTTGGCAAGTGTAATTCTTCGTTACATTTCTGACGAGATGTTGTTGTCAGAGATAATAGCGGAACCGAGATAGATAAAGTCCGGTACTACCTCAAAGTTATATCTGTCAATCGTGACGTTCTGTCCAATTCGTCGATGTTGTGTGTCCTTTCGTGTTGACAGCATATACTTCGTCTTGCCCTCATTTCCTGCTAAGCCCATTTTTGACCCTTCCTTCTCTATACTAGCAAACGTAGTTATGACATCACGGTGGGTCCTACCAATGATGTCAATATCGTCGGCGTATGCTGGTAGTTGCACCGATTTTTGGAAAATAGTGCTTCTGGTGTTGGCTCGTGAGTTTTGCACAACCCTCTCAAGAATCGGATTGAAGAAGTCACCTGACTGCGCATCGCCTTGCCCAAATCCTTTCTTGGTATCGAATGTGTCGGTGAGGTCGTTTCCGACCCTGATGGAGCAGCGAGAAGTCTCCATCGACATCCCACACAAACGGACGAGTTTGGGCGGTATACCAAAACTAGACATGACTCTGTATAGTTCGTCTCTAAAAATGCTTTCCAAGAGATGAATAGGTGCTTGTAATGCTTGGGTTTTATCTAGGATCTGCACACCGAAATGTGAAGATTTGATCTGTTGTGAAACTTCCTATGCTAAAATTTTACTTATATGGGCCAATCACGTTGTCGGGTAACGCTTTCAGTCATTCACATATTACGGCAGATAGGATCTCGTAGGCGATGTTGAGGAGACTGATGTCTCTGTAGCTGGCGCAGTTACGAGGGTCTCCTTTCTGTGGATCGGGCAACCGATGCTGAGGTTCCAAATCATGTGTCCAAAAATATGGCAAAATTTGGGAAATTTCTTCCCAAAATTCCCTTGTAAGATATTGCTGTCATTTTTGGTGTTTGGAACTCAAGTTCAAAAGTTTGATAGTAACATACTGCTGCACATATTAACTGCACTTCTCGACTATGATGCATTATTCTTGCCAAGGCATGTGGTGCCTCGAAAAGTTCATCCGCATACACTTCGGCTGATGGTTGAGTTGTGTCTTTTATTGGAAGTTTAGTCCTTGTATTGTTATTGGTTTTACTGTGGAAACACTAGCAGTTCCACCAGCTTTTTGCTTAGTTTTGACAGCTGAGTTCCAGGAAGTGGAAGCAGAATGCAATATTGGTGTGTCGTATGGGAAAAAAACTAGAATGGATTTTATTACCCTTTTTCTGTTTTTTTTCATGCGACACTTGCATCCTCAAGTAAGTGTAGATCACATACAACTTCGCTTCATTTTTATAGCAATAGCTATCCTTGAAAAGATCACGTACAATGTTTGGAATAATGAGTCCAATAACCTCGAAAAATGTCGTGGCTCTTCAGTTGAAGCGGAGTGTATTATATAATCATCCAAACATATATATGTACGCATATGTGGATATGGGGGAGATCTTCATTCTGAGCCGATGACCCAAAAACACATTTTTACGATGCAAGACGTTTTATGTGGGGCAGATTGAGGAAGGTTGTGTATGTGATGACGATTGTGGGTACATGCATGTGTTCTTAGATATTTGTTTCCTTTTTTGCACGATCCCTGGTATTGAATAGCGTTTTCGATTTGGGTTTTCAGATTTTGCCCAAATGCTAAAAATAAAAAAATGATTCAACATAACAAAAGTGATCTACAGAACCTGGGCAACCAATCAATCAACCAATATGCCTCTCGAATTAGCCCGGTCCTAGGCTAACTGCCTCCAGTTGCACACTCCAAGTTGGTTGAGGTCGGTTTATTTTTGTGGTCGCCACATAAAGCGAGGTCTTCCTCTACTGCGCCCGAATCCTGGCTGGGAATCGAAGACGGAGTATTGGTGTCCATTCGTTCTACATGTTCTAGCGATCTTAAACGTCCAATGCGTCTTTTTTGACTAGGGTCATGTCGCTGCGTAGCTCGTATATTTTTTGGTTGAATTTTCGTCCCCATAGTCCGGCAACGCAAACTGGACCGATGATTTTACGAAGAATATTCCTTTTGAATCGAACATCTTTCTGCGGCATCCGGAAATTTTCCAAATTTTCACACTGAGGCATATCCGAGAAAAGACCAACGAATTTCAAGTCGAAACTTTGACAACCTATTCATGGACTTCAAAACCGCGTATGAGTGCATACATCGTTAGGAGCTGTGTATGTCGATGGCCGAATTCGGAATCCCGGCAAAACTGATTCAACTGTATCGCGTGACGCTGGAAAACACGCGCAGCAATGTGAAGTTTGGAAGTAGCTCTTCCGAACTCTGCCAAACATGCACCGGACTTCTTCAATCTTGTAATGCAGCAGATAGTACGATGTGCAGGTGTCAACACTGGAGGCACTTTTTTCAACAGGTCCGTTCTGCTGTTGGGCTATGCGGACGATATTGACATCATCGGTCGCTCCCAGCATGCTGTGATAGAAGCGTTCACGGCGATTGCAGAACAATGAGGACAAGACTAAGTACATGCTGTCAACAAACAAATAAGCATCTGTCCACCGCCTAGAACAAAATTATCAATAGTGAAATTTTGTCCTAGCAGAAATTTCGAGGTAGTTAAAGGGTTCACCTACCTCATATCGGAGTAAAGATAGACTCCACGAATGACACCCTAGTGGAGATCCGGCGAAGAATTATCCTAGGACACCATTGCTACTTCGGTTTGGCGATACAACTGGGTTCAAAACTCCTATCGCGAAGGACGAAATGAGTGCTCTGCAAAACCCTTATCCTGAAAGTTCGCCTTTACGCCGCCGAGTGCTGGACGATAAGCAGGAAGGATGAGCTGATTCTGGACTCTTTCGAGAGAAAAAAATACTTCGGTGGATTTTTGGTCCTCTGTGCGAGTAGTTGAAGATACAACCACGAACTCTATGACCAAGATTTGGATGTAGTCCAAAAATTCAAAACACGTCGACTACATTGTATCTGCCACACCGAATGAATGAACAATAATGCTCCAGCTAAGATGATCTTCGAATCGCAGCCCCCCGGTTCAAGATGGCAAGGCAGACCGTACCTCCCTTTCAACCATGTCATCACTGATGCCAGAGCACTTGGTCTAAGCAACTGGAAGCAGCGAGCCTGCGATCGTAGAGAATTAAAGGCTGCAGTGTCTCAGGTAGAGACTCTTCACGGGTCAGGAGCCCGATAAGTAAGTAAGTAGGTGTTTGATTTACACTAACCTCACAGTGAAAGAGAAAGTTGAGTAGGACCGAGTCGTGCACCAACCAATCGTTTATTTTATTCATAAGAACAACACCGCTTTCCACTTCCTCCTTCCAACACAATTATTTTATATCAATTCTGCAACAACCATAGCCCAGTGAAGTGGGTGCATTCAATCGGCCCTAGCGAGGTATCTGTCGGAGCGGAAAATTTTCCGCAACGCATACTTCATCGGAGGTTCAAATTCCATTCGAGATATGTGTCATCGGAGAACAATCACTTCACTAAAATTCATAAATAAATTCCGCAAAGAATTTGTGTCGTAGGAAATCGGAGAAAAAATTGCACATAGCTGTCAAAAATTGCACAAAAAAATGCACCTGAACGCACAACAACGCAATTCGCCGGTATGCGTTGCAAAATGTCGGAGAAATATTCCGAACAGTTGTTCGGAAGAATACCTCGAAGCTAAACTCCTCCGAATCGTATGAAATCGGAGAATTTTCCGGTACGACGGATACCTCGATAAGGCTGAATTTATTCAGCGTACACTGTAAGGTTAAGATTTTAACTCGAAAAGATCCCTTACCTCTGATGGGGGGAAATCTTATGAGTAAAAGTCATGTACCTTGGAACGATTGTACCTCGGAACGATTGCTGTTTTTAAATTTTTTATCTTATTCTAAGAAAAAGGTTCCACAACGTCTGAAGGGCATTCATGTTGCAGCTTGTTTTGTTCTGTCATCATACTCGGTTAGCGACGCGACGGATGTGCAAAAAAAAACAGGAAAATCTGGCTTACGCACACTAAAAGTTTTTTTTCAACCATTTTTGTGAAACGTGTAGTACAGCTGAGAGCAGCTGGAATCGAATTATTGCGCTTTTAGTGAATAAGGCATATGTTGGTGAATAAGAAACGGTAAGCCCGATTTAGTGCGAATTTAAGAGATCAAAGTGATTAAAGAAGAAATATCGATGTTTTGTACCTTGGAACGGCACTTGAATTGTACCTTGGACCGTTCCAAGGTACAATCACATTACTAAAAACAAAATGAGATTTTAATTCGCCATGACTCATCTACGTTTTTTCTTTCATTGCCGAAGTCTGAATATGCCTCGCAGCAAGGAAGGTGTTAAACGAACTCCTTTGGATGAAAATGCCTTGCAGGAAGCTATCAACGATGTTCTCTACAATAAGGAAACAATCTGCAGAGCTGCAAAAGACCACGGTATTTCCAAAACAACTTTATTTCGTCATCTTCAAATGCATCGGAAATCTGGCGATGCAACGTTCAAATACCATTCAGAAATTGCACACAAAAAAGTGCTTACTGATGAGGAAGAACTTGCCTTGGTTGAATACCTTACCACAGCAGCAAAGCTGCATTATGGATTATCGAAAAATGATACAACCCGGAGTCGTGGATAAAGAACGAAGCAGCTGGCAAAGAGTGGATGATTGGCTTTCTTAAACGGCACCAAACTTTATAACTCAGAAAGCCAGAGTCGACCAGCCTTTCCAGATCATCCAGTTTTAACCGCTGCAATGTGGGACAATTTTTTACCAATTAAGAAGATTGCTATTCCAGTTTTAAATTTGACCCAAGTAGAATTTACACTCTTAACGAAACTGGAAATTCAACGGTTCACGTCCCACGGAAAGTTTTAGCTGCCAAAGGTGAAAAACAAATAGGAAGCATGACCTAGGGAGAAAGAGGAATAAATGTCACTATGGTCGCGGCTATTAATGCAATAGGAAATCATGTTCCGCCGATGTTGATATTCCCCAGAGTTCATTTCAAGGAACATATGCTTAACAGTGCTCCAACAGGGTGTATTGGTGGTGCTAATCCTTCCGGCTGGTCAAACGAGCAACTGTTTATTGAGTTCTTCGTAAATTTTATAGCACATTCAAAGCCAACACCAGATGAACAAGTTTTGCTTATAATGGACAACCATGATAGCCACATATCTCTGCAGGCCATTGATCTCGCCAGAAAACATGGAGTTGTTCTTTTGACTCTGCCGCCGCATACTTCCCACAAAATGCAGCCTCTGGATAGAACGGTATTTGGACCGTACAAAACTTACTACAACAAAGCCGCAAGTGAATGGATGCTGAACAACCCAGGAAAACCAATGTCAACTTACAGTGTAGCACAAATTGTCGGTCAGGCTTATCCGAAAGCATTCAATCAGCAAAATATCGTTAAAGGATTTGAAATAACAGGAATATATCCCTTCAGTCACGATATTTTCAACGAAGATGAATTCCTAGGTAGCTTCGTTACGGATCGACCATGTCCTGAAAAACCAGCTGCTATGCCCACCGAAAATGCAAATGACCTTATAATTGCAGATGAACAAAGACCAGGAACATCCACAGCGACCTCTGCAGTATTGGTTCCTTCGATAAATTTCGTATCACCAGAGCAAATAAGCCCATTTCCGAAAGCTGCACCAAGAAAGGATCCTATTGCACGTGGAAGAAAGAAGGGAAGAACTAGGATTCTTACGGACACTCCTGAGAAGGAAGAAATTTCTGCAGGAAGCTGGAAAGTCAAGACCACTAAAAAGCCAAATTCAGCGAAGAAAAAAGTTTTCAACGAGTCCTCAGACGATGATGAAACTTTTGAGCTGCCGGCGATTCCACGAATTTTATTTCCAAAAGCTGCACCAAGAAAGGATCCTATTGCACGTGGAAGAAAGAGGGGAAGAACTGGGATTCTTACGGACACTCCTGAGAAGGAATAAATTGCTGCAGGAAGCTCGAAAGTCAAGACCACTAAAAAGCCAAATTCAGCGAAGAAAAAAGTTTTCAACGAGTCCTCAGACGATGATGAAACTTTTGAGCTGCCGGTGATTCCACGAATTCTATTTCCGAAAGCTGCACCAAGAAAGGTTCCTATTGCACGTGGAAGAAAGAGGGGAAGTACTAGGATTCTTACGGACACTCCTGAGAAGGAATAAATTGCTGCAGGAAGCTCGAAAGTCAAGACCACTAAAAAGCCAAATTCAGCGAAGAAAAAAGTTTTCAACGAGTCCTCAGACGATGATGAAACTTTTGAGCTGCCGGTGATTCCACGAATTCTATTTCCGAAAGCTGCACCAAGAAAGGTTCCTATTGCACGTGGAAGAAAGAGGGGAAGAACTAGGATTCTTACGGACACTCCTGAGAAGGAATAAATTGCTGCAGGAAGCTCGAAGACAAGACCACTAAAAAGCCAAATTCAGCGAAGAAAAAAGTTTTCAACGAGTCCTCAGACGATGATGAAACTTTTGAGCTGCCGGTGATTTCACGAATTCCATTTCCAAAAGCTGCACCAAGAAAGGATCCTATTGCACGTGGAAGAAAGAGGGGAAGAACTGGGATTCTTACGGACACTCCTGAGAAGGAATAAATTGCTGCAGGAAGCTCGAGGACAAGACCACTAAAAAGCCAAATTCAGCGAAAAAAAAAAGTTTTCAACGAGTCCTCAGACGATGATGAAACTTTTGAGCTGCCGGTGATTCCACGAATTCCATTTCCAAAAGCTGCACCAAGAAAGGATCCTATTGCACGTGGAAGAAAGAGGGGAAGAACTGGGATTCTTACGGACACTCCTGAGAAGGAATAAATTGCTGCAGGAAGCTCAATGACAAGACCACTAAAAAGCCAAATTCAGCGAAGAAAAAAGTTTTCAACGAGTCCTCAGACGATGATGAAACTTTTGAGCTGCCAAGAAAGGATCCTATTGCACGCGGAAGAAAGAGGGGAAGAACTAGGATTCTTACGGACACTCCTGAGAAGGAATAAATTGCTGCAGGAAGCTCGAGGACAAGACCACTAAAAAGCCAAATTCAGCGAAGAAAAAAGTTTTCAACGAGTCCTCAGACGATGATGAAACTTTTGAGCTGCCGGTGATTCCACGAATTCATAAATTCAGACATGCGAAAGCAAATACCACGCCAATAGAAAATAGGAGCGACGAGGACTTCAGCGGTGATGATGAAATTTTCCAGTTAGCAAGAGGCAAGAAGGTTTAAGAACGAAATTTTCTTGTGTACCTAAGTCAACCTGAATTTCTACAATTTATTTTTACTAATTTTTACTAATTTTTTGTTGTTTTGTTTTTAACTTAAATTTAAATAATAAAGCTGGAGTTATGTTTGTTTTCTAAAGATCTGAGACTTTTATCTTAACCGTACCAAGGTACACACCCCCTTGTTCCAAGGTACATTACCTAAGTGTACCTTGGAACGATGGCAAACTTAAGTAATTTTAATGTTTTACTTAAAAACTATGCACTTCCACAATAAGTTCAAACCATTTTTAGAAAGATAAAATGTTTTTGTTGCTGCGTGAATTCTTTTTTTTTTTGCACAGGTTAAGGAGTAAAAGAGAAAAATGCTAGATTATTGAAATCGATCCGAGGTACACGACCTTCCCCTACGCTCTGAATAAACCTTTACGAACACCATCCTCCAAATCCTCCGCATGAGTCAGTAGATCAATTTCACACCTGCTGACATTAGACCGACGATTGAACATCGGATGCTGTTGCCTGCATAGGTATTTCTTGCTGGTTCTGGTACACTTAGCGAGCTCCTGCTTTGTCAATCTCTGTAGAAGGCTTCTCGCATCAGATTCACCCTTAGATAGTCCAGAAATGGTTCAATGAAAACATATTCATTGCCATGGGGAGTCGGAACAGGTGTAACCTTGAATAGATCAAGATCTTCTGGCACTCTTAAGTCTTATTCTCGCCCTTGCGGTGAACATTTTGTAGAGTTCTAACAAGCTCGAATGCGTTTTGTCTCCTTCTACAGAAAGCTGTGGAGGCAAGTGGCTCCTTATCAAGATCAGCTGTTTTTTTGTTTTTAATTCATTTTTTATTGACTTAAAATATTAACTTAAAACTAGACGAAAATGATTAAATCTAACTTATAAGTAACATGTAATCTTAAAATAACTTATCAGCCCTTAGCGGGCGCTCTAAGCTTATATCGTATACTGTGCCTTTAGGCTTAAATTTGTCGGTTTTTATTTTAATAAGAAAAATTTGAATAAGAAAAAAAAACTTTGAGAAGTATCATTTTGTTTTTATCTAAAAATCGTACTCTAGATTAAAACTAACTTAAGACTACTTAAAACTACTTAATACTACTTAAGACTACTTAACTACTTACACCTAACTTAATTATAATCGGGGTGGCGAGCACTCGTTGCATATGCCCCGAGTGGTCGCCATCCTGATCGAGTCCTTCGTTCACCAGGCAGCATGCAATCAGCCATATTGTACGCCAATATGGTGTACACCCCAGCCCCAGACCTTTTTCCTAACATTAATTTACTTAAAAATTAAGGAGTGGACTAAAAGTCCGCAAAGTCCTGAGGAAGTGCAGAATCACCTTCCTCATGTAGCCATAAAAATTCCGTACGCTGCTTTTCAGCATCGGTCCTATCGCGATCCGATACTGAAGTGCTGAAGCGGAGGAGCTCCGGAGCATTTCCGACATACCCGTCGCGGATTAGCCGCTTGTCACGCGCGTCACGGTAGCGGTGGAACAAAACCGGGATACCGTTCCTGTCCTGTACCAACCCTTACGAATCGATATAAATAAATGCCTCTAGTGGAATAAGGCCAAACACAAGTGTACTCTCCATGTATGTTTCATTGGGGTTATAAGCCCCGAAGATCAGGCTGTTGTCGCTAGCCATCGCCCTTGCAGCGTGCCTTCAATTCACCTTAATAAGGAAATTGTCGATTCTGTTCAGCTGGGCCCCATTGTAAAGGACCTCGTTGCGATAATATTTTATGTACTCGGAGTCCGGCGTTCGGTACAATCCTAAGCAGGATCGGAGACAACGCCTCTCAAACAGCCGTATCTTTTCCATGTAGGCTGGTGCCACATTGAACCACACGGTACAACCGTAAGCGATGATCGGCCTTATGAGGGCCATGGAGCAAATGACTTTCACCCTTGAATCAAGTTGACTGCTATGAAACAATCTTCTTGTCAGAGCATAAGACCCCCTAGCCCTAGACAGACAAGCGTCTACATTTCTGTTAAAATACAGAAACTTGTCAAGCCAGATGCCAAGGTATTTGACTTCACTTCTCACCGCCAACGGCCGTCCATGCTGTCCCAGGATACACAATTTTTTCCAGTTTTTTCTGGTATCGTAAGAAGCCCTCTGCACTGGGGTCCTGAACAAAATTGTTTCGGTTTTTTGGAAATTGATCGTCAATTCCCAATCCTCGCAATATCCCTTAATGTGATCGAAGTCACGCTGCAAAAGTATGTTGATGACTCCGATTTTGGGACCTGATCTGTACGAAACCAGATCATCTGCGTACGCTATAGCGTGACTGAGAGAACCTACAAGATCACTTGTATAAATGTTTAAACCGTTTTTAATTTAATGCCACATTTGACAACGAACTTCTTTCGCATAAGCATTTCAAAAATCATACATAGCATGGGTTTCCGCATGCCCATTCTGGTCAGCTTGTAGAAAAGCCCCTCTAACCATACGGTGTCGAAGGCCTTTTCAAAGTCAACCAGACAGGCCAGTATGCATTGTCCTTTGGATTTATTCCATTGGATGTCGGACACTAGTTTCGACGCGGCATGAATGGTGTCATGCCTCGCTCGAAAACCAAACTGATTTTCCGGAATAATTTTGTTTTCCTCGACCCACTTAAGCAGAGCCCTATTGACTATTTTCTCAAATACCTTGCTTACATTCGACAGAAGGCTTCTTGACCGAAGATTTGCAGGGTTTGATTTGTTCTTATCCTTTTTGGGGATAGGATGTACCACCGCCGTTTTCCAGTGCACCGGATAATGTGCATTATTCAGGGCATTGTTAAACAGCGTGGTGAAAATATCGACCGCTTCCATCGGAAGGTGCCTCAATACGACGTTTGGGACCCCGTCCTCTCCCGCCGACTTTTTATTCTTCAGCGATACAAAGATGTCCAGGAGTTCATCTTTTTGCACGAACAGCATCAAGCTATTGGCGACTATGCCATTTGAAGGATTTTCGTCATTGAATACGGTAAAACCATGATTCTCAGATCGCCAAGCTTGAAGTTCGGTACGTAGATAAAAGTGATTCAGAATCAAGATCAGCTGTGATTTAAGTTGGTCTGGTGTGATTACCAGACGGTTAATTTTGGCATGATGAAGATCTGTGAAAACGTTCAGTAGAGAGTTCTGCGTGTGTTGATAGTTCAGCATTGCTAACGTCGCATATGCTGCTACAGCTAGAAATTTCCGATCGCTTCCTTCTGGTTGATCATTCTCTCAAGATTTCCTAAGTCGGTTTGGAATGCTTGCAGCTGTGCAGTAACGATATCAGTGGTTTTCTGTAATGTAGTACTCCTTGCTCCTGCGACTGAAGTCTGATTTTTTATCAGCGCCAGTAGGTTATTCTCATTTTCGTGTGTTTGCTGAATCTGCTGCTCATAGTGCTCAGCATATGATTCATCCAATACCCCGAACAGCTTGTTTGCCACGGTACCGATAAGGTCGAAAGGCGATCGTTTTGATCTGACCTTGAGTGAACTCCCAGCTCCTTGTGTATGCAGCAAATTGTTGTTGTTGTTTTCTTATAATTGTTAGCTGATGGTTGAATGGATGAACTATATTGTGAGTCGAAATATCAGACCTTATTTTAGAAAAGTCATTCATATCCTTCACAAGTTCCTGGAATCCTTCAAACTCTCTCCAATAGTTTGTCATGTCGTAGTACACAATTATTTTCCAATCGCTGGTTATCAGATTTAGGTTTCCAATCTTTTCAAAGTAAATTCCCGGACGGTTTTTGAATGGAATAACTCTTACAGGATAAATTTCATCGTTCGGAGTAAATGTGCTTCCTTGTCCAACAACCATCATGACCAAACTGGTGAAGAATAACACCACCTTATCGGTCTAAGTGTACACGTCGTTTTATATTCCTTTTTGGAAGTCTATGACGCTTTGATGGTGCCTGTTGTCAATTGAGCCTGGTCCAATGGTTTTGAACTCTCCGTCGTTGGGCATTTTGCTGATCTGCTTAGTCCAAGCTAAACATTTACTCTGGATTTTGTTTTATATATCTCACTTGGCAGCACACAATATTATCTTCAGTTGGAACTATGCAGAGTTTTGTAATAGGTCTCTTGATATATTTCTTCTTGCAGTAAATAGTTGCAGCTCGAACATGATTATCCTGATTATCCTTCGCAGGATGTATTTCGGTGATGCGACCTAGCAGCCAGTTTGTTGGGGGTAATCGATCTTCCTTAACCAAAACGATGTCGCCAATGTTTATATTTTTTTTTTTAATTCATTTTTATTTTATTTTTCTTAAAACTAACTTAAATGCTAGACAAAAATTCATGAAAAAACTAGCCTACTTATTTATTTATTTATTTATTTATTTATTTCAATCTACGATTTTCAATCTACAGATTTTGAGATACATGGAAAATGTATTATATAATATAATTAATTAATAATAAAATAATAAAACTATTCAATGATTAATAAGAGTAATTAGCATATTTTTAAAAATATTTCTGGGCAAAAATATATCTAATTCTGTGCAGTACAAATTAAACATTTGAATAGACAAAGAGATAGGTTCACGCTGACCAAACACTGTACTATGACGACTTTCAAATAACAGTGGTCTTAGCCTAAGAGCTCTAGAAGGAGCATACAAATTCAAACAACTAAGCAAATTCTCACTATCAACTGTTGCACATAAAATATCACGAATAAACATAACGTTGTACATTTTTCGCCTCGATTCAAGAGTCTGCATTCCAAGTAATAAACATTTAGAACAATACGAATGATGAACCTCAATGCCATTATTGAAAAATTAGTGACGTAAAGCAAATCTTATAAATTTTTTTTGAACGCTTTCAATTCTCTGTTTATTTAAAATAGTAGTTGAACACCAAACAACACAAGCATACTCCAAGACAGGACGCACAATACTGCAAAATAATGCCTTAATAGTATAAGGATCTTTGAAATCGGAAGAGTTTCTTTTGATGAAACCTAAAAGTGAGTTTCCTCTGGAAACTATGTTATTAATATGTAGATTAAATGTTAATTAAATCTACTACTTTTATTGGAGTACTGTTGAATGTATAATATGGGTAGATTGGATGAAAAGTTCGGTTATAGCTCATACAAGCACATTTTTCAACGTTTAATACCAAGTCGTTTAAGCTACACCACTCAGTGAAAGTATTTAAATCTTTTTGCAACATGTGACAATCATTTATTGTTGATATCTTTGCAAACAATTTTATATCATCAGCATACATTAGACACATACAACTTTTTAATAAATCCGGCAAATCATTGATAAAAAGAATGAATATCAAGGGACCAAGATGGCTTCCTTCTGGAACACCCGAGTTAACTTGAATTTCCTTAGAATAATAGTCTCCTATAACAACATATTGTTTCCTGTTATGCAAATACGACGAAAACCATTGCAGTAATGGACCATAAAAGCCACAAGTTTTCAGTTTTTCCATGAGAATATTCAAGTTTACTCTACTAAAGGCTTTTACGAAGTCAGTGTATATTACATGCACCTGATTATGACTTTCTAATGACTTCATACAGAAATTAGTAAATTTTACTAAGTTGGAGACAGTTGATCTAGCCTTCCAAAAACCATGTTGGTATTTACTGATATGTTGCGTGATTGTGAATGAAAGTTTATCCTTTACAAGACTATCTAAGATTTTGGGAGTGACCGAGAGCTTAGTAATTGGCCTGTAGTTAGAAATACTATTTTTATTACCTGCTTTATAAACTGGCCCTATTGTAGACACCTTCCATTCATCAATAAAAATTCCATTAGCAAGGGATTGATTAAATAATTCTGACAATGGAAAACAAAGTGAACTTGCACAATTACGTAGGACGATAGGAAAAAAACCCAAAATGTCTGGTTTACGTTGAGGTTTTAAGTTGTTTAGGGTAGTTTGAACATCACTGACATCAAAAATGTAGGAGGAACAATCAACAACAGATGGAAGAGAATGAAAATAGTTTGAATTAATTGAAGCTGATGAGGTTGAGTTATAAATACCTTGAAAATAATCAGAAAACATATCTGCGATGTCTTTTGGGGTCACTAGATTGTTTATCATCAAGATTCATCATTGCTGGAAACCCAATACTTTTTCTTTTCGTATTTATGAATTTCCAAAAAGTTTTAGGACTATTTTTAAGATTTGTTTCTATAGAACGAATGTAATTACAATAGAGGAATTTAGACAAGAAAACAAACTCTTTTCTCAGACGCGAAAAAATAGCATAATCTTCAACCGAATTCGATTTCTTAAACTTTTTATGTGCCGAGTTTTTTGCAGTTTTTAATTTAATTAATCTTATATTATACCAAGTCGGGTGAGAATTTACTTTTTTGTGAATCATAGGCACACATTTATTAAGGACATTGTTAAAAATTATTTTGAATGTATAAAATTTCTCTGATATATTTTTGCTCAGAAATTCGTTTGACCAATTAATATTTTTAAAACAATCATTCATACGCGATAGGTTGTCAACATTGATTTTATACACATTTTTTGAATTATGATTAAATTTACTCACATTATTATAATGGTAATTTTTGATACAAATGTTAATTGCAATATGATGAATTGAATTTAAAAGTAATGGACAACATTCTATAACAGATGCATTTAAATCATCTGAAACAAATATTAGATCAAGTAGTCTATTTAAAGAGTTATATACATAATTAATTTGATTTAAGTTATAAGATAATAACGAATCAATTAACAAAATATCAACTTCTGACGAAAGTGAAATTGGCATTAACTTATTATTGCTTGTCTCTGACCAAATTATATCACCGCAATTAAAATCGCCAAGTACACAAATGTTATAATTTACATATTCAGGTAATGCGGTAACCCTGTCAATATTCTCCATATCAACTACTTAACTAACTTGCTTGCTCTATGCGGCGCCCTAAATTATACGATAACTTAATGCTAATGCCTTTCGGCCTATTATCTAATATATAAAAATATAAAGTAACAAAAAATATAAAGTAACAACATTTTTACCAAGAAAACTTTGAAAAACTTGGTTCCTCGTCTTTTTTTTATTTTATTTAAACTTACATACTAATTAAAACTACTTATCGACTAACTTAAACTACTTAAAATTAATTAAAAGTACCTAAAGTACCACAGCAAGCATTTTTTTTTTTTTTTATGCCACTATGGCTGCTTTGCACCTAAAGCTAAGACTAAAACTATGATAGTCGGCCATAAAATAACAATTTTAAGTCAACTATCCTTATCTATCATTCAACCACCACAACAGGTTCTCCTGTTGTGACCTACTCCGACGGTCCCAATCGGACACACTCCTGCTGAACCGCAGGCGCTCTCCTCCGCCCTGAGCGACGACATCTCGGTCGTATAGGAGCCATCTATCCACAGTTCGTCGGACGACGCGACGTGGTAGATAAGCGGAACCGCCGATCGATCCTGTCTATCAGCCCTCGACTATCCAAATATAGGAAAGCTTCGGGCGGCATAAAGCCGCTTAAACGCGCGCTCTCAAAATATTCATCATTGGGGTAGAAGGCCCCAAAGATGAGAATATTGTTCGAAGCCATCGCTCTTGCTGCATGAAACCGAATGAATTTCACCCGAAAATTGTCTATTCTGCTTATGTTGGCCCCGTTGTATAGGACCTGATTGGAATAGTATTTTGTGTAGTCAGATACTGGTGTTCTGTGAAGTCCAAGGCAGCTCCTCAGACACTGCCTCTCAAATACCCGTATCTTTTCCATTTGAGACTGGGTAACGTTGAATCTCACCGGCCTAACGAGGCTCATGTAGCAAATCACCTTCACCCTGCTGTCAAGACGACTGGTATCAAACCATCGTTTCATAGCATATTGCTTGACACTTAAGTGGCGCTACAGCCCGGGGTGAACCAGTGCCCCAACCAATATGCATCTACGAGTAGCTATGGGTCTCAGCTAAGTACGGATTACCGGTGCTACTCATTAATCTTCGGATCTATATAAGATCGCAGTATTCGGGGTAGGGGATGCAGGATTCATGTTCGAGATCGTGAAGGCGGCACTTTCCCAAAACACTTTTTCAAGAGCTAGAACACAACTAAAGAAAAACTACATTGCGTCATTGAAAGCCTTAAATCATTTAAGTCTATTGGACTAAATGTTATCCTACGTGATTAGCTTGAGGACGAAATTCATAACGCTTTCTTCTGTTAAAGGAATCTCCGACCGATCCGTCTGAAATTTTTTTAAATTAAAATTTCAACGAAATCTTCAACTCCTTCGATTTAATTGACAGTGGGAAGGGGCAAAGGCTCCCCTTGCTCTCGCCAGAGCAGCATATACAAGTCTTCCGAAATATAGGTACTGATCCAGCCAGTTGCCAAGGTACTTTACTACACTCTTACTCGAAAGTGGCTGCCCGTTTGGTCCAACGATCACCAGGTTCCGCCAGTTCTTTCTCTGCTATAAAACAATCGTCTTGTCAGGGCAAACGCTCGCCTAGCTCTGGCCAGAGTAGCATCTACATACATGTCTTCCGAAATATAGATACTGATCCAGCCAGCTGCCAAGGTACTTTACTACACTTTTACTCGGCAGTGGCTGTCCGTTTGGTCCAACGATCACCAGCTTTCGCCAGTTCTTTCTCGTATCCCTTGAAGCCTTAGACAACGGTGTCTTAAACAGAATAGTTTTCGATATCTGAAAGTTGATTGTCAACTTCCAGTCATCACAATATCTCTGGATCTTGTCGAGGTCCCGCTGCAAAAGAGTTCGAACGACTTCGACAGTAGGGGCTGTTCTGTACGCGATAAGATCGTCCGCATACGCAATTGCCTGAGTAAGACTATTCATATCACTGGTGTAAGTGCTGAAGAAAATCGGCGAGTTTACCGATCCCTGTTGCAGACGGTTCTTAATGAAAAATTCTATGGTAGAAGTTAAATTGCCACTACTGACAACAAACGTTCTACCAGTCAGCATGTCATGAAGCATATGTAGCAGCGGTTTACTTATGCCAAGTCTGGTCAGCTTTAGATAGAGGCCCTCTAACCATACGGTGTCAAAAGCCTTCTCTAAATCAACCAGACATGCACCCGTGCACTGTTTTTTGGCTTTGTTCCATTGTATATCAGAGACGAGTTTGGAGGCGGCATGAATACAGTCATGTATAGCCTTGAAACCAAACTGGTGCTCTGGTATAATATTATTATCCTCAGACCACTTGAACAATGCTCGATTGGGAATCTTTTCGAAAACCTTGCTGATACTCGGAAGGAGACTTGTCGACCGGAAATTCGCCGAATTGGAGTTGTCCTTTCCCTTTTTCGGGAGAGGATGAACCACCGCCGTCTTCCAAAGTACTGGATAATATGCATTATTCAGCGCGTTGGTGAACAATGTTTATATTTACTTCAGTGCCCTTTCACTTCCCTCGTTGTTGAAGGTTTGAAAGGTACTCTGTGGACCGTATCTTCCAAAAATATTGAGTCATCTTTTGTAAAAGCCGCCAGCGAGATCCATGATGTCGTATTTCGTCAAAACAGGGTTCAGGTACTGCATTGAGTGCGGATCCAATGAGAAAATGACCAGGGAGTGATGATTGGAGTGTCATCTATGTCATTGCTTACCCTTATCAACGGTCGGGAGTTCAGGCATGCCTCTATCTGAGTAAGAAGAGTGAATAGTTCCTCGAAGGTAAGACTTGTATCGTCGATTATTCTTTTGAGGTGATATTTCATAGACTTAACACCAGCTTCCCATAGTCCGCCGAAGTGTGTTGCTGCTGGTGGTATGAAATGCCACTGTATTCCATTCATAGTTAATCTGGTTGAAGCATTCCTTTCCGCCTGATTGATGGTTAGTGTTCTTAGATTCTTAAGTTCCTTATTGCCTCCAATTAATGCTGTTCCATTGTCACTGTATATGTGAAGGGGCAAACCCCTTCTTGACACGAAACGTCTCACAGTTGAGAGAAAAGCTTCGGATGTTAAATCACTAACAAGCTCAGTATGGATAGCTTTCGTAGCTAAACATACAAATATTGCTATGTAGCCCTTTGAAGTCCGATTTCCACTTCCCTTAAATATTTTAATAGTCAATGGTCCTGCATAGTCTACTCCGGAGTGCGTGAATGGCCTGGATGGTGTTACTCTGGGAGATGACAGCATTCCCATGATTTGATGTTTTGCCGACCCATTAAACCGCTAACATTGGACGCAGTTATGTACAATTTTTCGGACCAACCGTTTTGCATGAGGAATCCAATTGATACCTCCGTGACGTGTTTTCTTGTGCACATGTTCTGCCAGTAATTTTGCAAAAAAATGCTGTTGTACGGATGTTTTTCGTTGGCAAGTATGCTAGCGTGCTCCAGCTGTCCTCCAACAACTAACATATTGTCATCGTCCAAATGGGGATTTAGCGATCGTAAGTTGCTCCTTTATTATTCAAGCATATCGTTTCCTTCGAAAAAGCATCCAAATGCACCAAGTGGACTAGAGACTTCTTTGTCACTTCAATTTCAACGGATATTAGCTCTCCTGTCCGCCTTTCATTCCGATGATGTTAACTGTTGAATACAAATCGCTTACAGTAGGCTATAGTTCTGATTAGTCTTGTGTAAGATGAAAATCTCTGCATTATGTCGTCCTTTCTCCCTACCGACGTGAATACGACCTTCGGTTCAACGGCCTCAAATGCTGACAATGTTTGTTCGGTATCGGATTGTATAGGCCATTGTACCCTGCTTTCCTTAAGCCATCTTGGCCCATTCCACCATAGCGAATGAACTTTAAGTTGTGTTGGAGTTAAACCTCTTGATGCAAAATCCGCTGGGTTTTCTGCAGATCTGACGTATCCCCAAGAATTTCGATTCAATATTTCTCTGATTTGAGATACTCTGTTGGCAATGAATACCTTTTCGTTGGACTGATATTTTCTTATCCATGAGAGAACAATTGTTGAATCTGTCCATAAAAACACCTTAACGATCTGTGTTCAAAAATATCGGGTTTTTCAACAGGGACGCTACAAAAGTTGAGCGACAGGGACAGCAAACGACGCCATATTTCTTGCCGCTCTTTTGACATTTCTCTTCAGTAAGGTTTGCCATTTTATGATGGAAAGAAATACGATCCAACAACGAGTCGAAATTATTAAAATTTACAACCGAAATTCGGAGTCACTGGCCTCAACGTTAAGAGCGCTACGTCCAACTTATGGTCGCCATAATCGTCCTAGCCGATCAACAATTGAGCGTCTAGTGGAAAAATTTGAATCCACAGGCACAGTACAAAAGGTTCCTGTGCCAGTAAGACAAAGAAGTGCCCGTAGTGTAGAGAATATTGCTGCTGCTGAGGCTTCAGTTGAAGAAAGCCCAAATGTGTCTCTCCCACGTCGTTCTCAAGCGTTGGGTATCTCTGTGACGTCGTTGTGGCGAATTTTGCGAAAAGATCTTGACCTATATCCTTACAAGATTAAATTGACGCAAGAACTGAAGCCATTTGACCACCAGAAGCGTTGTATGTTCGTGGATTGGGTGGAGCAACAAATGATTCGGATTTTCATCGAAAATTCATCATCAGCGATGAGGCTCATTTCTGGCCTCATAAACAAAATATGCGGTATAAAAAAAAAATTTGCGGTCAGGCAGCAATCCACACGTACTCCATGAGTCATCATTGCATCCCGAAAAAATTACGGTTTGGTGTGGTTTATGGGCCGGCGGCGTCATTGGGCCGTACTTCTTCCGTGATGATCAAGACCGGCACGTTACTGTGAATGGGAATCGCATCCGTTCAATGATAACCGAATATTTTTGGCCCCAATTGGATGATATGGACTAGGAGGACATGTGGTTTCAACAGGACGGCGCCACAAGCCACACAGCGAATGCCACAATCTTTTTATTGGAAACCAAGTTTGGAGAACGTGTTATCTCACGAAATGGTCCAGTCGCTTGGCCGCCTCGGTCGAGCGATTTTACACCGTTAGACTATTTCCTGAGGGGCTAGGTCAAGTCTATGGTCTATGCCAACAAGCCAGCGACGATTGATGAACTTCGTACGAATATCGAACATGAAATTGCAGCAGTATCGGCCGTTTTATTTACTCCGGGGTCTGCCACGCCTGGCAGCATCTCGTGTTGTGCCAGTCTCTTCGAGGCGAGCGGCTAAACGTCGCAGTGTTTCACCAGTAGGCATTGGACGGCTAGGAAATCTGAGACGAAATTCACGTTGTGCCAAAGTCACCGACCGATTATTGCTCAAATATACACCAATATTCCGCGTTCTGGAGCAATGTAGCGTAACATTGTTTATCAACGTGTATTTCGAATGTGTTTACTACACAAATGTCAAAACAGAACTGACATTAGGGGCCAATCGCAAAATTTATAGCATTTTCTGATAGGAGAATTACTTTTGCGCCACCTTGTACTTGAAAACCGTCGAAAATTGGGTTCAGCGTCTGGTCTTCTGCAAGCGTGCCCGTGTGGTGGCCATGCAAAAGAAAGCGAGTTCCATACATAATGGCATCGAACGTTTTTTCACAGGAATAAAGAATTTCATTGATATCCAAAACCGTTTTTGTTTTATTTAAAAAAAAAAACCTTTTGTAGCGCTCTTATTGAAAAACCCGTATTAGCTGCACTTCCTTGAGAAGTTTTGACAACAAATGTGCCCCACAGAGTTCTAGCTTGGGCGTAGTAAGCTTGTTTTTGATGGGTGCAACCTTTGTTTTGAATGTCAACAAAGTAGTTGTCGAATTTCTATTATTCGTTGTAGTTCTTGCATATAAGACGGCTGCGAAAGCCCCTTCCGAACTAAATGTTTTATAAATTGATGAACTCCCCACTCAGTAATCAAGTAACATGTGATTCATTCATTCTATACAGGGTGACGCACGAATCGTGCTACAAAAATAAAACGTAATAACTTTTTTTTTTATTTTGTAGGTTACTATTTAGATTTATAAAAATGGATGCTTGGGATACGGAGAAAAGAATTTGGATAGTGCAACGGTACCATGCTTTGCAGTCCGTCATTTCCGTCCAAAGGGAATTTAGGCGGGAGTTTGGCGGTAATCCCCCGAGTAGATGGACCATTATGAGGTTTGTAAACATGTTTGCCGAATCTGGAAGCATCGCACGAAGGCCGTACCATCGAGATGCCAATGTTCGGGTTCAGGATACAATCGCAGCAGTAGCATCTGCAGTACAGGCCAATCCGAGCGTTTCGACCCGAAACTTATCGGGGCAAATTGGAGTTAGTAGACTGCCATTACAACGGATACTTCATGACGATTTAAACTTGTTTCCGTACAAAGTCCAAATTACTAGCAAGTTAAACCCTCAGGATTTGCCTGTTCGCCTGGAATTTTGCCAAAAAATGATATCAATGGCCGAAGAAGACAACACATTGATCAATTGTTTGTTCATGTCTGATGAGGCCCATTTTGATCTTAACGGCAATGTAAACAAGCAAAATTCCCGTATATGGAAAGAGTCTAATCCAGAAATGCTCCATGAGACGGAACTGCACCCAGAACGAGTCACTGTGTGGTGCGCAGTTTCATCAAGGTGTATTGTCGGGCCGTACTTCTTTGAAAAAAAAAACGGTGTAACCGTTACTGTCAATGGGGACCGTTATTTAAAGATGTTGAAGGAGTTTTTTTTACCCAGAACTGCGCCGAAGACGTATACCATTCAACAGCGCGTTTGGTTTCAGCAAGATGGAGCAACTGCACATATAGCCAGACCAGTTATGGCGGAGCTAAACAAAAATTAATTTCTAGGAACTCCACTCTTCGCTGGCCCCCAAGGTCATCTGACCCTACTGCACCAGACTTCTTTTTATGGGGTTATGTCAAGCAAGATGTGTATAAAACGAAGCCCAGGAATTTAACTGAATTAAAGCAGTCCATAACGACAATAATTGAGGCGATCCCAACTTCAACTCTTCAGGCCGCAATGAATAATTTTTTGATCAGGTGCCGCATATGCGTGGGAGAGCGTGGAGGTCATTTGCGATCTATAATCTTTAAAAACCTATTTATTTAAAATAAAATTTAATTTTCTAACCAATAAAAAAAAAAATGAAATACATGTAGGAGAGGGCTTAAATAAAAATGAAATATAAGCAGTTAAGGTTTAATAGATTTTAATTAATTCAAATAGCTGTTCACACATTTTAAAGGAAATTAGAAAATAAAAGGAAATGTTTTCTCTGAATGAGCTTTTCACACGACTTCACAATCTTCTCGCTTCGCTTTCCGATACTTAACTGGAACGTTATTCTTTTGCAAGGCATAATTAAGTTATGGCAATTTAGTAACTGTTTTACATTTAAGGTAAACTATACAAAGTTTGGTTAAGTAAAGGCAAGTAAAAAACAATAAGGAGTGGTATTTTATATTCCCACATACATCGATTAAAAAAAATTATTTGAGTTTCTTATTGTAGCACAATTGGTGCGCCACCCTGTATTTTAAAATGTGAGTACAGCGGTTTCAAGACCTTCATTGCAGATGTCGAATATCTAACATCTATGTGTGTGAGATTTTTTTTTTACCTATTGTCATGTTTATCAAAATGCAACTTACCAAAGTTTAGACTGAAAATTACACAAATTTTCGTCGTGATTTTAAACTCAATTTCGTAGAATGTTGTGAACATTAAAAAAAAAAAAACAAGAATCAGCCATATCGGTGGAACCTTTCTCTAGTGATGCTGTTACCACCGAAGGTATTTAGATTTTTATTTATATAGGTTACATAGATACAATGAAAAAAAATACAAATGAATTATAAGAAAAAATTTTTTTAAATATAAATACATTATGGATCTCGTAGTATAATTATGGAAGCAACCATTGAAACACATCACTGTTGTTGTTGTTTTTTTTAAAGACAACGAAACATATTGCTGTTTATTAATATAAAAAATTTTGCTTATATAAAAAAAAATCCTTGATTATAATGAAAGGAACACGACCCGATTACCATTTTTTTTTTTTTTTAAATTTTGTACATTGCATAAGCATCATGTTTATACGAATTAACGCCAACAGTTTTGACTAAATTTTCTTAAAATTAAAAAAATTTAAATAAAAACATAAATTTCCAATAGTGTGTCTCAATGACAAAATATAGGTGAAACAAAATCTTATACTCTAACAAATAATTAATATAAAAAGACAAGAACACAAAGTTCATAGAATTACAAAAAATGATCATAAAAAATGGAGAAGATTTGCAGGATCGAATTGACAGCCTTCATTGAAAAATGTGAATATTGGGCTTTTGATTTTATTAAGCATTCGTTTATTGTCCGTTCATGTACTGAGAATCGTTGCTCTGACCAGCCGATTGTTGATTGGCCTTGTTTTGGCAATCCCTGCATTGACATCCCAACTGTTGAACAATGGTCTGTTGAACAATAGTCTGTGGAGCATTTGTCTGTTCAATTTGTCGACCATCAGAGTATTGGCCACCTGGGTTTTGTCCACCCGTGTTTTGACCACCCGACAATGGGCCAACTGGGTACTGCAAAGATGTGCGTTGGGGCTGTTGTTGAAAAGTTGGACTACGACTGAAAAAGACGATCCATTGGAATGTGTTTATTTCGTTAACAAATTTTTTTTTACCTCATAGTAGTTGTTGGCAAGTACCCTGCAAATTGATGCGGCTGTATAAGTTGATTTACTTTAAATGAGAAGTCAGATTATATAGCAATTGAATATTTTATTTGGGTAACTCAAAAAAAAAACTTTTAAAACCATGTTTTCTATAATAATTTGATTATTTCAAGACAAAGGCTAATTGACTTATAAGTATAAGAGATAAGCTAAGATTGTATGTGCAATTGAATGTTAACCTAGTAGGGGCTATCCCTTATTTGGTTGTACTTACAGAACTAATTTTTTGAGTAACCCCATACTCCTTACATACTTATTTAGTGTGCTGATGCTAAGGAATGCTTAAAGCTAGCTATTGATCATCTGCAGACATTTTTTATCAATGGAAATCATTGCAAACAGCCATGAAGTGGGGAGAAGGTTGTGACATTTACACGTATGTGAACCAATCCCAAATACATGTTGTTGGAGTTTTGCTCAGCCACAGGAATATATCTGCGAAGCTAGGAGATACGCATATCAAATTAATAGCATCAGGTGGTACACCACAAGAAGGCTTTATCTGACCTCTGTTGTGGATCATAGTCATCAATAAGATACTAAAAAAGCTACAGTGCAATGGGGTGTTAAAGTCATAGCCTACGCAGATGCCTTATCGATATTAGTAAAAGGGAAATTCCTAACGACTAATGGTGACCTGCTTGGGGATACATTTAAAACTCTCAACGTGTGGACAAAACAACGTGGACTTGGCAGCAATTGTTTAAAAAGCAGAACTCGTTCTCTTTACTAATAAGAGGAAATTTTCGACCTACCGGCTACTGATGGGACTAACCTCAAACTGCTAAACGAAAAAAGCACAACGACACGTTCGTATCTGCACCTGGAATGTTAGAACATCAAACAGGAGTGGTGCAAGTGAACAACTAGCGGAAGCCCTAAACTGCTACAAAGCAGATATTACTGCCATCCAGGAAATATGTTCGTATCTGCACCTGGAATGTGAGAACATTAAACAGGAGAGGTGCAAGTGAACAACTAGCGGAAGCCCTAAACTGCTACAAAGCAGATATTACTGCCATCCAGGAAATATGTTCGTATCTGCACCTGGAATGTGAGAACATCAAACAGGAGAGGTGCACGTGAACAACTAGCGGAAGCCCTAAGCTGCTACAAAGCAGATATTACTGCCATCCAGGAAATATGTTCGTATCTGCACCTGGAATGTGAGAACATCAAACAGGAGAGATGCAAGTGAACAACTAGCGGAAGCCCTAAACTGCTACAAAGCAGATATTACTGCCATCCAGGAAATATGTTCGTATCTGCACCTGGAATGTGAGAACATCAAACAGGAGAGGTGCAAGTGAACAACTAGCGGAAGTCCTAAACTGCTACAAAGCAGACATTACTGCCATCCAGGCAATACGATGGGATGGGTCGGGCAAAAAAAGGATGAAAAATTAATTGTGACATCTACAACGGACCGTGGTATAGTGAGAAAAAAACAGCGACTATTCGGATGCGGATTTGATATAAGTGCCAGACTCAGACACTTAGAAGTCAGACTCAGAAGTCTTATGTTTCAAAGACATTAGCGAAAACATTGTAACAATCCGCATCAAGGCCAAATTCGTCAACATAAGCCTTATATGCGCTCATAAGGCCATATGCGCATATAAGGCCAACATAAGCCTTATATGCGCTCACGCCCCAAAGGAGGAAAAAGATGATATGGCTAAGGACTGTTTCTATGAACTCCTTGAAAAAACCTATGAGCGACTACCGAAGTACGATGTAAAAATCGTGCTGGGAGATTTTAACGCAGGAAGGCAAGACATCTTTAGCAGTATTGTCGGAAAACATAGCCCACACGACAAGACGTCTGGTAACGGACGTAGGCTAATTGACTTCGCTACGGAACGAAATGCCACTATAGCCAGCACACGATTTCCTCACCTCCATGTCCATAAGGGGACATGGCGGTCTCCAGATCAACGAACGGTCAATCAAATTGATCACATAGCGATAGACAAAAGGCACGCATCCAGTATTTTGGATGTCCGAACATTCCGAGGAGCTAACATCGACTCGGAGCACTACCTTGTTGCAGCCAAGGTAAGAATACGGATATCCACCACGCCACAACAATCAAGAGATACCCTAAGAAAATTTAATGTCGAAAGACTGCAATCGCAAGAGACCGCCAAGATCTTTGCACAACGCGTATCCCTAAACCTCTCGATTAACACCATACCACCAGCATCGAATGTCGAAGAACAATGGCAACGATGCCAATAACCTATTCGATCAGCCGCAACTGATGTGCTAGGTTTCTCGCGCCCACCAGCAAGAAACCCCTGAATTGATGAGGAATGCAGAAAGTTACTCGCAGCCTACAAGGCTAGGCTGCAGGTGAAGACGAGAGCTGCCGTTGAGCTCTAAAGGCACAGAAGAAGGAAATAACACCAGCTTTTCAGAAAGAAGAAAAATAGCAAACATCGTTCCTAGAGTGGCACCTCTCGGTATCATCGATAACGCGCTTATTATCGATGATACCGAGAGGTGCCACTCTAGGAACGATGTTCGCAAGTTTTACCATAGTGTAAAATGTCTAAGGCGCATGGACACAAGGCTCGAGCAGAATCCTGTCGAGATGAACATGGGGACACAGTCGATGCTGAGGATATGGAAGAACCACTTCTGCAGACTGTTAAACGGCGATAACGAACAACGTTCCTTTGTCAGGCAGAACGAAAAGTTCAATATTGTCAACGACAGCGAAAACTGCTAACCACCCGAACTGAGTGAAGTGAAGATAGCAATATCTAAACTGAAGCTTAATAAGGCTGCCAGAAATGACCGCCATCCCACCGACGTTTATAAAGCCGGCGGAGATGACTTGGTAAGTAATATCAACCAACTCATAACCCAACTCTGGTCGGAAGACAGTATGCCTGAAGATTGGAACCTCAGCATTGTTTGCAGAATCCACAAAATCGGAGACCGTCTAAGCTGCGCAAACTACAGAGGCATAAGTCTAATCACCATCGCCTAAAAAATCCTATCTACCGTAATATGTGAACGCCTAAAACTGTTTACCAACAACCTGATCGGCCCTTGTCAGTGTGGTCTTAGGCCAGGAAAGTCCACAACCGATCAAATCTTCACACTTCGGCAGATCCTGGAAAAAACCCAAGAAGTCCAAATCGATACCCACCATCTATTCATCGATTTCAAAGCCGCATACGATAGCATTTATAGAGACGAAATATACAGAGCCACGTCTAGTTTTGGTATATCGCCCAAACTCGTCCGTTTGTGCAGGATGACGATGGAGAATTCTCGCTGCTCCATCAGGATCGGAAACGACCTCACTGAGACATTCGATACCAAAAATGGATTTAGGCAAGTCGATGCGCTGTCATGTGACTTCTTCAATCTGATTCTTGAGAGGATTGTGAAAAACTCACGAGCCAACACCAGAGGCACAATTTTCCAAAAATCTGTACAACTACTAGCATACGCCGACGATATTGACATCATTGGTAGGACCCAACACGATGTCATAGCCACGTTTGCAAGTATAGAGAAGGAAGCGGCAAAAATGGGTTTAGCAGCAAATGAGGGCAAGACGAAGTATATGCTGTCAACATGAAAGGACACACAAAATCGACGAATTGGACAGAACGCCACCATTGACAGATATAACTTTCAGGTAGTACCGGACTTTATCTATCTCTGCTCCGCTATTATCTCTGACAACAACATCACGTCAGAATTTAAACGAAGAATTATTCTTGCCAACCGCTGTTTCTTCGGGCTAAGAAGGCAATTCAGTAGTAAAGCCCCCACTCGAACTACTAAGGAGATCCTATATAAGACCCTGATCATCCCAGTCCTGCTCTACGGCGCTGAAGCATGGACCGTCTCAAAAGCGGATGAAGAAATGCTTGGTCGATTTGAGAGGAAAATTCTTCGAAAAATCTTCGATCCCGTTTGCGTGGACATGCTATGGAGACAAAGATTCAACCAAAAACCATACGAGCTGTACAGCGACATGCCCCTGGTCAAAAAACTCCGCATTGAACACTTAAGATGACCAGGACATGTAGAAAGAATGGACACCAATACTCCATGCCAGACGTCGGACGCAGTAGAGGAAGACCTCGCCTTAGTTGTCGCGCACAAGTATGAACCGACCTCAACCAACTTGGAGTACGCAACTGGAGGCAGCTAACTAAGGACCGGGCTAATTGGAGAGACATGTTGGTTGAGCTCCAGGTTCATTCCGGACTGTGGCACCACTTAATTTAATAGTGTTCACGATATTAAAACGTCTCCACCCGTCCAACAGATATCGAGGCATTGAAAGCTGCAGATTGTTACGTCTTATGGATTCGGAAGACGCAAAATCGCAAAATCGCAACAGCCTTTAGACGTTTTGCATTTGATTGATAAAGTAAGGTACGCGACAAGAAAGTAACGAATTCTAGTCAGTGATGATTCGAAATGGCTTGTGGCCACCGATTAAAATAAAATCTTAAAAAAACTTACGACATTCGAAGGAGATATTGTATCGAAATTTTAATGAACTTTTCATTAAAACATTCGTATTAGTGTAAAACGTCCCAAAATGTGAACATGTTTGCATTGAAATATCAAAACAAATTCTCGAAAAATCTTTCTAAAAGTTTTATTGGGCTGTTATAACTGCAGACTTCATTTAAAAGACACCTTTGTTGAGGAGTACAGTAACAATCGTCAACACACAAACTGGCAATTTATTCCTTTAAAATTTTATCGTCCTTAGTTTAAAAATTTCGGCACACAGACACTCAGCCTACCGAACGAGTGTCCGATATAAAAATGCGAACTTAAATATTTACTCACCAGGTATTATGTTCTGGTTTTGCGAATAACTATTTCGGATTTCTGCCTCCAATTGAGAACACCAGAATTTATAGACCCAAGTAGTATCATTGTGCTGATACTCTGCAATCAGGGGTTCGATGCTCTTCAGCAAACTCAGTTGCAGATATTGATATTGCAGTTTCATCCTTTCGCGGTAGTTCCGGTTATTTACGGTCAATACTAATCCTCTAAAGAGATAAACATTGTTTCGCAAAATGGCTCCAAATGATTTCATTAAATAGTCCTGATCCATGTTAATGAGCACAGCCATCAGACCTTCTTGATCGAAATAAACTGAAAATTCCATCGTTTTTTTTTTGTTTTTTTCTGATTAAGGACCTTGAAAGAAAGAAAAAAAAATATTTGAATAGAAAAAGTCTAATTGTGAGTCAACTGTCAATAACAAAACGTCAGTTAAGGCTTAGATTGTCAAAAACAGGTGGTACTTCCACCAAACTTGTTAAAATTCCAAAATAATGTAGCCTGACAAAGTCAGAACCCATAAGAAACATACTTCGAAGAAATAGGAAATCTGTCTCGATTCTAGTAGGGATTCTAACCGGACACAACTTACTAAAAAGCCACAAACTTAAAATGCATCTTTAGGATGAGGACCTCTGTAGAGGCTGCCGTGATGAATAACCACACAAGGATACCCTCAACTTTCTGTGCCACTGCCCAGACCTCAGCCAATTAAGAACGACAACCTTAGAAAAATACTTTTTCCATGTCCTGAAGAATCTATACGAAATCCCTCGAATTAATCTTTTTATGTTTGCAACAGCTTCTGGATGGCTGGAATGGAGCTAACAACAATGGACAGTGATAGGATAATGAAGGAAACAAACAAACATGTGGATGTTGCTCGATATTATACAAATGGGTATCATTGGGTTTTACATTTTGCAGCATAGAATCACTTAATCAAGGGTTTATGTAAGGAACAGACAGGGTTGACCGGATAGAGTTTGTTCAAACTAAAAATCATTAGGCAGGCAATTTTTGTTTGAATTGATAAATAGGTGTTTAGCAAAACGTTTTTATTTTATCCCGATACTGCTTATGGATCTAACACGTCCAGGCAACTCACTCCCTCTGCTTTCGGTGGGTAGATTTTGCATGCGCACACTTACCCCAAAAGATTTGTGTACACTTACCCCAAATGAAGTTTTTATTGTTTTTATTTAAATTAAAACAAATTAGAGAAATAAATAATAAAATATTCACTCAAACGAAACGCATATTTAATTTATTTGATAATTAAAAATGGCTGGCTACCATCCAATCATTTCAAAATGGAAGAACAATATGGCAAAGGTTAACCATTTCTTGCAACAATCGATGGATGCACTCCACCGACACAAAAGCAGACTGGTCTCGAGGCTTAAACGGCTGCGTAGACAATTGACTGACAGACAAGACCCGGAGGTTCGAAAAACTGTAGTCACTGATAAAAAATCTTAACAAAATTAATATCGGAGAATTACAGAAATCTATAAATTTGTACTGGGGCAGCAAAATTCGGACTAAAAAAACCAATAGCCCGAATATGTTCCCGCAAATAAATAAAGTATTCAGGCGAAAAGGCCATAACGACATTCCATGTGTCCGAATTTCCAAAACGACAGAAAACAGACAGACACTCACGGCTGTTGGTATAAGTCCGGAAAACGTTGACTCGAACGACGGTTTTTTCACGATCGAAGATCCGCAGGAGAAGAAGATTTCGATAAGCGCTATTTTCGAGACCGTGTATACGGTGAACAATCCTGTTCGCCCAAAACGCGATATTGAGGAAAGAGCCATTCTGAATCACTTTCATCTGCGAACTTCAAGCTTGGCGTTCTGAGAAACACGGTTTTTCCGTATTCAATGACGAAAATACTTCCAATGGCATAGTCGCCAATAGCCTGATGCTGTTCGTGCAAAAAGATGAACTACTGGTCAGCTTGGTATCACTAAAAAATAAAAAAAAATGGCAGGAGAGGATGGTGTCCCAAACGTCGTATTGAGACACCTGCCAATAGAAGCAGTCGATATCTTCACCACCCTGTTTAACAATTCCCTGAATAATGCACACTATCCGGTGCACTGGAAAACGGCGGTAGTACACCCTATCACTAAAAAGGACAAGGACAAAACAAACCCTGCAAATCTTCGGTCAAGAAGCCTTCTGCCGAATGTAAGCAAGGTATTCGAGAAGATAGTCAATAGACCTCTGCATAAGTGGGTTGAGGAAAACAAAATTATTCCGGATAATCAGTTTGGTTTTCGAGCGAGGCATGACACCATTCATGCCGCGTCGAAACTAGTGTCCGACATTCAATGGAATAAATCCAAAGGACAATGCATAGAGGCCTGTCTGGTTGACATTGAAAAAGCCTTCGACACCGTATGGTTGGAGGCGCTTTTCTACAAGCTGACCAGAATGGGCATGCGGAAACCCATGCTATGTATGATTTTTGAAATGCTTATGGGAAAGAAGTTCGTTGTCAAATGTGGCAAAGTAACTTCGAGTAAAGTCTTTGAAATTAAAAACGGGTTACAACAGGGTGCGGTGAACTCCCCGATATTTTTTAACATTTATACAAGTGATCTTGTAGGTTCTCTCAGACATGCTATAGCGTACGCAGGTGATCTAGTGGCATACAGATCAGGTCCGAAAATCGGAGTCATCAACATGCTTTTGCAACGTGACGTCGATCACATTAAGGGATATTGCGGAGTCATCAACATACTTTTGCAACGTGACTTCGATCACATTAAGGGATATTGCGATGATTGGAAATTGGGGATCAATTTCCAAAAAAAAACCGAAACGATTCTGTTCAGGACCCCATTGCATAGGGCTTCTAGGGATACCAGAAAAAAACTGGAAAAAATTGTGTATCCTGGGACAGCATGGACAGCCGTTGGCGTTGAGAAGTGAAGTCAAATACCTTGGCATCTGGCTTGACAAGTTTCTGTATTTTGACAAAACTGTAGATGCTTGTCTGGCTAGGGCTAGGGGGGCTTATGCGCTGACAAGGAGATTGTTTCAAAGCAGTCAACTTGACTCAAGGGTGAAAGTCATTTGCTACATGGCCCTCATAAGGCCGATCATCGCGTACGTTTGTCCCGTGTGGTTCAATGTGGCACCAGCCTACATGAAAGAGATACGGCTGTTCGACAGGCGGTGTCTCCGGTCATGCTTAGGATTGTACCGAACGCCGGACTCCGAGTACATAAAATATTATCGCAACGAGGTTCTATACAATGGGGCTCAGTTGAATAGAATTGACAATTTCCTGATTAAGGTGACGCGAAGGCACGCTGCAAGGGCGATGGCTAGCGACAACAGCCTGATCTTTCTGAATTATTACCTGAATGAAACATACATGGAGAATACGATCATGTCTGGCTTTAGTCCACCAGAGGCATTCATTTATATAGATTCGTTAGGGTTAGTACAGAAGAGGAACAGTATCTCGATTTCATACCACCGCTACCGCGACGCGCGTGACAAGCGGCTAGTCCGCGACGGGTATGTCGACAATGCTCCGGAGAGCCTCCGCTTAAGCACTTCGGTATCGGATCGCGATAGGACCGATGCTGAAAAGCAGCGAACGGAATTCTGGTGGCTATATGAGTGATTCTGCATTTTCTCAGGACTTTCCGGACTTTTAGTCCACTCCTTAATTAAGACTATAAAATTATAAACAAGGTATGGGCCGCGGGCGTGTACACCATATTGGAGTACAAAAGTAAAAATAGTCATTCAAAGCATCTGCATAATTATTACCAACTTCGTAAAGCGTTGGATGCCTAATGAGTTGAGCATTTGAAAAAATCTTGAATATTTCACACTTTTCGAAGAAATTGATGTGCGTACAGTACACTTACTAACCGCGCACACTTACTCCAAACGACTCTACGACACATATCGATAATTTGAAATGCAATCCAACCTAGATGCGTTTATTTTTATCTCAACAATTTTTCATATTTTTGGGAAAATTCTAAATCTAAAAACCCCAATCGATAAAACTATTTAAAACAATCGATCACCCAAAATTAAGAGAACAAAAATTTAAGTCCACATATGTGTCTGTAGTTCGTTGCATTCATGTGCGAAGTACTGTGATGTCAATGTCAATGGCACAACCTATCTCAATCTGCTTCACATTAAACATCTTGTATCTTAAAAATGAGTCACTGATCATCGGCTTCTAATAAAACTCTCAACACATTTGCAAACCTGCTCGCAACGATCCATATGCGATCCATATATAATAAGCTAAAGGGACTGACAAATGCCGATGAGGAGTTTTTAATTTTTTTAATGGAAAATTCCGAACAAAACATAAGCCAACTATGATAAATCGAGTCTTAAAAATGTATCCACCACTGTATCCTACATTTACGGATATGTATGTAATTATGAGACAAAATACTAGGAATATTTTTTTTTTTTTGATTGGGCTGAAGACAACGGAACATCTAATTTCACATATTAAAATCTAATTGTACATTAGAGCATCTAAGTTCACATCACAACATTTAATTCTACATCTGAATATCTAATTCCACATTTGAATATCTAATTCCACATCTGAATATCTAATTTCATATCAGAAAATCTAATTGCACATCAGAACATCTAATTCCACATCATGTACCGTATAACTACGAGACAAAATACTGTACTTGATACAAAAAATATTTCCAATCTGCGTCTAGCCGATTTACAGATACTTCCAATGAGATCAAAGTAATTATTACCGATTAAGAAATTTATTAACGAGTTGAATAAATTTGCAAAATAACTTCTAATAGTTGCTTCTATTAACACGTTAGAGATACACAAACGCACTTCAGTTTTCAAAATGAGTCGAGAAATTATTTTTCAAAATTTAACACCGACTTCGAGATAAACGATCCACTTGTGTCGATGGCAAACCACGATCTATGAATAAATTGAAAAAATCTTTTCAACCAACCGCTTCTAGATATTCTTCGTCGTTTTGTTAGTGCATAGGGGATACTTTGAGAGCGATTGTGTAACTATCCCACGCACCTTTGATTGTGTGTGTGGCTTGCGTTCTATGCCTAATGTAAAGCTTTGGGTTACTAGCGATACGAAGAAATGAGAGCGCAACATGTGTAGGGTTTTGTAATTTCTCCAGAATGTTTGTACATAATAAATTGTAGTAGATTTTTCGCGTTTCCACGGCAATATCGATATTTTATCGAATAGGTTCACTCTTCGATATTAAGAGTATCCGCCGGGAAGGCATACTACTTTGTTTTTTTTTTTTTATAATTCGCACAGTAGAACATACATAGACGACAGTGCGGCACAAATCCTGTAGATAGAGCATGACGATGTGGAAGGGTCTGGTATGCTTCCTTGATGATCGTACATGTATTATAATGAGGGGTCTGCTGTCTGGGTTGTGGGGTCTGTCAAGGGTCTGGTGTGTATGCTTCCTTGATGATCGTACATGTATTATAATGAGGGGTCTGCTGTCTGGGTTGTGGGGTCTGGGCGAGGCTGGGGCATGCTATTGCCACTGAAAGTGTTGTGATAAATCAGCACAAGGGTCAGGTGTGTATGCTTCCTTGACGATGGTACATGTAATATAATGAGGGGTCTGCTGTCTGGGTTGTGGGGTCTGGGCGAGGCTGGGGCATGCTATTGCCACTGAAAGTGTTGTGGTAAATCAGCACAAGGGTCTGGTGTGTAAGCTTCCTTGATGATCGTGTATGTAATATAATGAGGGGTCTGCTGTCTGGGTTGTGGGGTCTGGGCGAGGCTGGGCCATGCTATTGCCACTGAAAGTGTTGTGGTAAATCAGCACAAGGGTCTGGTGTGTATGCTTCCTTGATGATCGTACATGTATTATAATGAGGGGTCTGCTGTCTGGGTTGTGGGGTCTGGCAAGGGTCTGGTGTGTATGCTTCCTTGATGATCGTACATGTATTATAATGAGGGGTCTGCTGTCTGGGCTGTGGGGTCTGGGCGAGGCTGGGGCATGCTATTGCCACTATAAGTGTTGTGGTAAATCAGCACAAGGGTCTGGTGTGTAAGCTTCCTTGATGATCGTGTATGTAATATAATGAGGGGTCTGCTGTCTGGGTTGTGGGGTCTGGGCGAGGCTGGGGCATGCTAATGCCACTGAAAGTGTTGTGGTAAATCAGCACAAGGGTCTGGTGTGTAAGCTTCCTTGATGATCGTACATGTATTATAATGAGGGGTCTGCTGTCTGGGTTGTGGGGTCTGGGCGAGACTGGGGCATGTTATTGCCACTGAAAGTGTTGTGGTAAACCAACACATGCTTACCATAAGCTCGTATAATTAAGTCTAACAACATTTCTCTCTATTTCTCTTAGTAAGTTAGATTAGCAATATAAGACCTTTGAAATGAAATATATAATATAGGGTGTCCGCCGGGATGGTACTTTATTTGTCTATAAATTTTGATTAATTGAAGGAGAATGGATCTTACATTGATAAATGTTTCATTTAATGTCGGCAATTAAGTATGGAATACACTCAGGTAAATGTCCGCCTCTGTTAGTCTCACAAATGCGAGCCTTTTTGAGCACATTTTTCACTCCATTCTCACACATTTCACGCGGTATTTCATTAATTTCATCACGAATATTTGGTTTGAATTGCTGAAGCGTTTCTGGTTTGTTTGCATAAGCATCTCTGCTTTTCAAATATCCCCACAAAAAGAAGTCCGGAGCAGTCAACTCAGGCGACCGTGGAGGCCAATCAACATCACCATTTCTTGAAATAAGTTGTTGCGGAAAGAGGTCTCGCAGTAATTCCCTTGTAATCCTGGCTGTATGCGATGTGGTACCGTCTTGTTGATACCACATATTAATCAAGCCCAAAGCATGCAGTTGTGGTGTTAAAAAGTTTTCAATCATAACACGATATCGCTCCACATTCACAGTTACCGTTACGCCGTTTTCATTTTCACAGAAGTAAGGTCCAATGATTCCTCCTGACCAAATTGCATACCAGATTGTAACTTTTAATGGATGCAAAGGTGACTGCTGAATAATTTGAGGGTTTTCCATTGCCCAGAACCGACTATTCTGAATATTCACATATCCATTCAAATGAAAATGGGCCTCATTATGATTTTTTTTTTATGAAAATCTGTGTTGTCATGGGCTAGCTGTAACATCCTATTGGCATATGTACGGCGGCGGAAATAGTCTTGTGGAAGAAGCTCTTGTGTCAACTGAATCTTAAATGGAAACAAATGCAAATCCTTGTGCAAAATTGTGGCCAAAGTTGTCCTTTGAAGACCAAGCCCCTGAGCACGAAATCGAATTGAGTTTTTTTTTTTTCGATAATTCGCTGGGTGGTTTTTTGTGCAATTAGCGCAGACCGCTGGAGACTGCTTGGTTGTGTTGCACTCTACAGAGAGATGGGTACCGGCACATTTAACGCACCGTGGTTATTTTTGGCAGTATGCCTGCCTTGGCATCGTTTGCACTGAGGTACCGTTTTCCTTTCCTTACGCATTGGCTCGACCTTGATGTTAAGAATGGTCTTGATTTTGAAGACGTCGTCCATACTCTCGGTCCGATCAAAGGTGAGCATAAATAGTGGAAGTCCGCGTTTGACTACGGTGTCTTTGTCTCCTTCCCTAAATTGCTTTTCCTTCTTGATAATATTCATGGCGTCAAGAATTTTGAAACTTTGGGTTTGTACGTCTTCGATAATGCCTTCCTTTGTGCAAGACGGGTGGAGTCCCCTGGCGAAGACTCGTATCGGTTTTTCGTACTTATTTTCGTAGGTAAACCATTGGATATTCTCTGCGTTTAATCTTAGAGACAGTGCTCGGTAAGAATCAGAGTCCTCTACGTAGATTTTCCACACGTTATCCCGGCTTTGTTCTCATCGTATTTTTGAGAAGATTACGAAGTTTTCCGTAATCCTCTATCCCGATGACATTTATTGCGGGTGGAGGGCGAGTTTTCGCATGAATTTTGGTCTTGTTTGGTACGTCGGGTACGTTTGGTTCCTTTTGTATCATTTCGGGTGAGGTGACAGCTTTACGTTTTTTGTTAGGCCTTTTCTTAGAGGCGGGGATCGTTTCGCGATCAAGTTCTTCCTCGTCCGTAAAATATTCACTTACTGGACGGTTTTCTCGAGATGTTTCGGTGCACGAATGTTTTTTAGATCCTTGTTTTCTTTTCGCAGAGAATCGACTTCCTTTTTAAGCTCAAGGAAGAGTTGCTCCATTTTAATAAGTTTTGCTCGTAATTCGTTATTTTCTATTACGAAGCACTTTGTTTTCACTGAGTCCTGATTAACAGGCGGACTTCTTTTCCCGGAGATACACGATCCAGATGGAGATCCACATATCTTTGTTCTTTTTTCAAAGGCATTTGTCGGCAATATTGTTGAACTTGCACTTGACGCTATCGGTGGTGATCTTAGCATTTTTCCCCCCTTTGAATGGGTCGTTGGTTAGCAATAGTTGGTCCTCCCCAGAATCCGAGGGACCGACCTCCGTAGAGGGTGGATTTTCCATTATAACTGGTCCGCCACCTGGGGTAATGAAATCGTTTGTTTGTTCCATTGCATATCTTTTCTTTTTTTGCATTTTATACCTTCTGCCAGTTTCTAACGCTGCCGTCCTTCTAGGATCAGACGCAGACCAAGGAGCCGCCTACTATAGGTCAGACGCTCTTGGATTTTGGTTTGCCGTCGGATTTGCCCTTCAACTATGACCTGTCTGCCTAGGGTGGCCCTACCAGGAGAATACTCTCCCGACAGCATAGCTCGTAGCATCATAAAGGCTACTCCCTCGGGCGTTAGATTTTAGTCGCCTCCTACGACAGGCATACATTACCTCAAGGCTATTCTAACCCCGTCCTTGTATGCAATTGCAGTTGCTGTTTGGGTATTGGGTTCACTGCTGTTGAAGGGCATGTGCTTGGAGAACGACTGGGGGTGCTGATTTTGTTGGCACAGAAGATTCTCTTTGGTGCGGGAGTGTAGGAAAGTCGTTTGTGCTCAAATAGTTTGGCACATTTGTATTTTGATGTATTGGTTGAGCGTGCTTCGACAACAGGTTGTCTGGGAATTTCAAGGATAAGTCAGGCCAATTGAAGATAGACAGTGGCAGATGAACCGAAAAGCCAACGGCAGCGCTCAATCCCGTAGTGGATACTGATGGCTCCGTGTTCTAGGGGTATCAAATAAATTTGAACCGGCCCTCCAGTTTGGGGGTTGCGCTTTGGGATAACTACCCAACCATGGACAAAATTGGTACAAATTGATACAAAGCAACAAATATCCACGGAAAGGATTTAATTGTTGACGACCCGGCGAAATGAAAAATGGACAACGATGTTAGTATCTGCACCTGGAATGTGAGAACCTTAAATAGAAGAGGTGCAAGCGAACAACTAGCGGAAGCCCTAAACTGCTACAAAGCGAAATTCCTGCCATCTAGGAAATACGATGGGATGGGCCGAGCAAAAAGAGGATCAAAAACTGTGACATCTACTACGGACCGTGTTATAGTGAGAAAAACAGCGACTACTCGGATGCGAATTTGATATAAGTGCCAGGCTCAGCCAATAAGAAGTCAGACTCAGAAGTTTTATGTTTCAAAGACATTAGCGAACACATTGTAACAATCCGCATCAAGGCCAAATTCGTCAACATAAGCCTTATATGCGCTTAAAAGGCCATATGCGCATATAAGGCCAACATATGACTTATATGCGCTGACGCCCCAAAGGAGGAAAAAGATGATATGGCTAAGGACTGCTTCTATGAACTCCTTGACAAAACCTATGAGCGACTTGCGAAGCACGATTTTAAAATCGTGCTGGGATATTTTAACGCAAAGGTAGGAAGAGAAGACATCTTAAGCGGTATTGTCGGAAAACATAGCCTACACGACAACACGTCTGGTAACGGACTTAAGTTAATTGACTTCGCAACGGAACGAAATACTACTATAGCCAGCGCACGATTTCCTCACCTCGATATTCATAAGGGGATATGGCGGTCTCCAGATCAACGAAAGGTCAACCAAATTGATCACATAGCGATAGACAAGAGGCACGCATCCAGTATTTGGGATCTCCGAACATTCCGAGGAGCTAACATCGACTCGGACCACTACCTTGTTGCGGATATCCACCACGCCACAACAATCCAAAAATACACTGAAAAAATTTAATTTCGAACGAATGCAATCGCAAGAGACCCCCAACAAACATTTCGGCAGATCCTGGAAAAAACCCAAAAAGTCCAAATCGATACCCACCACCTATTCATCGATTTCAAAGCCACTTACGACAGCATTTATAGAGACGAACAGAGCCATGTCTAGTTTTGGTATAGCGCCCAAACTCGTCCGTTTGTGTAGGATGACGATGGAGAATTCTCGCTGCTTCATCAGGGTCGGAATCGACCTCACCGACACATTCGATACCAAAAAAGGATTTAGGCAAGGCGATGCGCAGTCAGGTGACTTCTTCAATCCGATTCTTGAGAGGGTTGTGCAAAACTCAAGAGCCAACACCAGAAGCACTATTTTCCAAAAATCGATGCAACTACCAGCATACGCCGACGATATTGACATCATTGGTAGGACCCACCGTGATGTCATAGCTACGTTTGCTAGTATAGAGAAGGAAGGGTCAAGAAGGGGATAAGCAGTAAACGAGGGCAAGACAAAGTATATGCTGTCAACACGAAATGACACACAACATCGACAAATGGAACAGAACGTCACGATTGACAGATATAACTTTGAGGTAGTACCGGACTTTGTCTATCTCCGCTCCGCTGTTAACTCTGACAACAACATCTCGTCACAAATTAAACGAAGAATTACTCTTGCCAACTGCTGTTTCTTCGGGCTAAGAAGGCAATTCAGTAGTAAAGCCCCCACTCGAACTACTAAGGAGATCCTATATAAGACCCTGATCATCCCAGTCCTGCTCTACGGCGCTGAAGCATGGACCGTCTCAAAAGCAGATGAAGAAATCCTTGGTCGGTTCGAGAGGAAAATTCTTCGAAAAATCTTCGGTCGCGGTTGCGTTGTCAGGCTATGGAGAGGAAGATTCAACCAAGAACTGCGAGTTGTACAGCGACATGCTGCCCATGGTCAAAAATCTCAGCATTGGACTTCAAAGATGGCCTGAGCATGTAGAGCGAATGGACACCATTACACTGGCTCTCAGAGTCAGCCGTCGGATGCAGTATAGGAAAACCTCGCCTTAAGTGGCGCGCACACGTAGAAACCGACCTCAACCAACTGAAGGCAGTAAGCTAAGGACCGGGCTAATTGGAGAGGCATGTTGGTTGAGGCCCAGGTTTATTTCGGCTACAGTCCGTAGAAGTAGTAGTAGTAGTAGTATGTAGAAGTAGTAGTTATTGAGATCCTGTTTACCTTCTGGATTTGGCAAACAAATCGCTGCACTTAATGTAGGCACATCTATGTTATCAATGCACTCGATCGGAATATTTATGAACTGATCCCTCATTTGATCGTGTCAAAGTCCAAGACAGGAATATCAAAGATAGCAACATGAGGAAACGAATTGCATTTAATACCTACTTTGTTAAGAGTGTAGAAGACATTGTAAATCAAATTCCTCAAGAGAATTATCAGTGTAACATAAGTCAAGCCGAGACTATTTTTAAATTCAAACTCATACGCGTTAAGGACATCGTAAACTTTCTGAAGTCCATGGGCACAAAGGAAGATTTTAACTTTATGAGTGCAAACATGTTACTAGATGGAATAGAAATTATAGGCCCAATTTTACGAGAAATTTTTAATAAATCCATGAAGTGCGGTTGTTTTCCAAAGAGTTGGAAGGAATCCATGATTAGACCCATACCAACAATACTTTATGCGAAGAATTTAGACCAGTAAATATGTTACCATTGTACGAAAAGTTATTTGAGAAACTAATAGAAGCCCAACTCCGAGACTACATGGAGCAAAATAATTACATCATGGAACAACAATCAGGATTAAGAAAGGGATATTCATGTGAGACTGCTTTAAACTGGTTGATTGAAAATTGGCAACAGGAAATAGACAAAAAAAGAGTAATGGTAGCCGTTTTTCTCGACTTTAAGCGAGCTTTTGAGACAGTAAATCGTGAAATTCTATTGAAAAAACTGATAAGATATGGAATTCAAAATAATGAGTTAAAATGGCTTAAAACATATTTAAGTCATCGCACACAGCGAACAATGGTTAACAACGAAATATCAGACGCAACTGAAATAAATATTGGAGTTCCTCAAGGTTCTGTATTGGGTGCATTTCTGTTCCTTATATATATAAACGATATAAACTCTGTCGTAAAACATAGTAAATTGTGTATGTTCGCAGATGATGCACTACTATTTATTAGTGGCAATTTAAACATCGAGTGTACTAATAAAATAAATGATGATCTTAAATCGTTAAACAACTAGCTCAAAGTTAATAAATTAAAACTTAATATAAAAAAGACAAAATATATGAGTATAAATTCTAATGACGCTCTTAATGTCCACATTTACATGAAGAGCGTCATTAGAATTTGGCGAAAACATTGAGTTGGTTAATGAATTAAAATATCTTGGTGTCGTGATTGATGAAAAACTTAATTTAAAAGCAAATATTCACTATGTTTGTAAAAAAGTTTCAAAAAAAAAAATATTTTTTTAGTAGAATTCGGGATAAAATCTCAACTAAAACAGCTGTTAACTTGTATAACTCTTTGATAAAACCGCATTTTCAATATTGTTCAACAATTTTATATTTATCATTAGAATCGGACATACTAAGATTGCAAAGGCTACAAAATAAAGCTATGAGGATAATTTTAAAATGCAGGCGATTAACGCACATAAATTATATGCTAGATAGACTCGGATCATTAAATATACGACAACAATTAAAATTTAATGTACTTGTGTTTATATATAAAATGAAAAATCAAATGCTACCGAAATATTTATCAAATAACTTAAATTATATAAGTGCTGTTCAACCATATGAACTAAGATGTGGTCTAAACTTTAGACTACAATTTAGATCATCAGTACGTGCACAAAACACCGTACATTTTAAAGGTCTAAAACTATTTAATGCACTCCCTACCCAATTAAAATCCAAATCAAATTTAAACAAATTCAAAAAAGAACTAAAATGTATTATAAAATCGGACAATCAATTTAATTAAATATAAAACGAAATTTTATCAAAATGGCTTATATATGCCAAATAGAGCCAATGCACTCTCTACCCAAAAACCCAAACTCCAAAATAAAATGATAAAAGATACTCTTAACTCAATATTATAATATAAATCATGCTAATAAATAAATAATATATATGGTCCGTCCCACGCGCGGTTTGATAATAATAATTGTTTTCATTCGGTCTACCAGAGTCGTCCCTGGGGTACGAGGAATTCCAGCAGTGAAAACGCATGCGCGGGTACGATTATTTTTATTACTCGCATAGCTTTGAAATTATCGTTCCTAGGCTCACGAGGTATTTTTGATAACATCTGGACACTTTTTTTTATCTACATGTGCTAAATAAAAAAAAAGGGGTCTGTCCCATTTCCCAGTAAAAATCCTTTACACCACAATTCACATAAACAGCAATATGCGTCCCAATTACCCTAGTCGTCGGATTATATGGCTCGCGCTTAACCAGTTCTCGGTAATACCCTCTCCTTAAGCTGTCGGCAATGCCTGTGGTTATTTTTGCCCATTATGCGATGCTGGGATGATGTATCTTTTATTGCTCAGACATTAGTTCAGTTTTGGCTTCGTTGTTTCTCGAAATATCTATTAGTTGCATATTTTGTTGAAACTCCCATTCTTTATTAGCAATTGGATTGCTTAAAATTTTAGAGTTTCAGTGACGTGATGTGCTCAATGCTCCAACTCCAGCTGTGGTGCTCCATCTCCAGGAATGCATTTGATGGCGTTGATTTTTTATTTTAATTAAAAAAAAAACAAACAAATTATTTATCGGTGTTAGTTAATTTTGCCGGGTTTTCGAATTCTGAGGAATTGTGATTTTTTTTTCTAAATCAACGTTTTTAAGATTTTCGAGTCCAAAAAGTGGTACTGAAAAAGTTTGGTTGGAGTCTGTATTCTGCGATCAGTCTGTTTTGAAGTATAAATTGCAAAAAATATTCGGCCGAATTTACTAAAATTTAAGTTGTATGTGTATTGTTTGTAGTTTTACAGATGTTTTTCCTTCGGATCAAAGCACGAAATAACAAACTACAGGCCAATATGTAAGATTTCAGCTCTACCAAAAATATTTGAGAAAATAGTTTGTAATAAATTATCACAATTGGTTCAGAACTACATATCAGTGTGTCAACATGGTTTTATGTCAGGCAAATCAACGGCAACAAACCTAGCGTTAATGACTAACGCCATCACATCAAACATGGAAAAAAAGTGGCAAACTGATATTATTTTTACTGATTTTGCGAAAGCATTTGACTGAATAAATCATAAAGTTCTACTTAGTAAATTATTTCTCTTTTGGTATCCATTCGTCTTTACTAAAGTGGTTGGAATCATATTTGACGGGTAGACTCCAAATAGTAAAAATTGACTATTCGCTCTCAAATAACATTTCAGTTCCGTCAGGGGTCCCACAAGGAAGTCATCTAGGACCATTATTATTTTTGTTATTTGTCAATGACATACCCGGTATGTTTATTGATTCGACTTGCCTTCTATTTGCCGATGATCTCAAACTCTATCGTAAGATACGATGTGAATCGGATTGTTGTCTTCTCTTAAAAGATCTGACGAGACTTGATCATTGGTGCAAACGGAATCTGCTTCATCTTAACATTTCAAAATGTCAAGTTTTGTCATGTTTCAGGTATCAAAATCCAATTTTGTTTGATTATAATATAAGGAAGAAAGATTTAGGGGTTATTTTAGACACAACGCTGTCATTCTTACCACACTACGACTGTATTATTAATAAAGCCAACCAAATGCTTGGTTTTATTAAAAGAAACACTAGAGAATTCTCGGATCCTTATACTCTAAAGTCATTATATATTTCTCTAGTAAGATCAGTTCTGGAGTATTGTAGCATAGTTTGGAATCCTTACTACAATAATTCAATGGAAAGAATTGAGAAAGTACAAAGAAAATTTACTAGATATGCGTTCTTCAAGTTAAATTGGAGAATTCCAAGGCCATCCTATAACAGTAGGTGTTTTCTATTTGGAATGCAATCTCTAAAAAATCGCAGGGTATACTTTTCCGTAATGTTTATAAGAGATATTATAACATATCATATAAAGTGTCCCCCGTTGGTAGCATTAGTGAGTGAAGGCAATGCACCATCAAGGACTACACGTTGTCGATTTTTAATTTATGAACAGTTTCATCGTAGCAATTATGGACGAAACGAGACTATATCCCGTTGCATCAGAGAAGCAAATTTAATTTGTAATTCAGTTGATTTTTATTCGAATCTTTCTAGAGATATCTTTAAATCTATGGTATTAAATAATATTTCAACATTATGTTCTAATAGTGCTTAATTATATTTAATTTAATGAAAATCAATGTAATATATATTTATTTTGTAATGTAATATATGAATGCATATAGGTACCCACCAGCAGTTATATTATGTATTTATTCTTAGTCTAATAGATTGTATTCTAATTGATAAAATAATAAATAAATAAATAGATTGAATTTCTAGCACTAAAGTGAACGATACTTCTCATAAAACGTTTTTTTTAACCACGATCATCTCAATAAAAGTTGATGAGAATTAATTACTAAGACTCTACAAGTATATGGAATATGATGGCATAAGTAGTTCTTAGCAAAAAAAGCAAATAACGTTAATTTTGAAAATTACTGGTTTCTTAAAAAGTTTTTTTTTTTACATGTTTGGTTTTTGTCAAAAACGGATTTTTGATGAAATTTAGAAGTTTTTATTCTGTAAATGTATATCAGAATGCTACGTGCTCTTACTTACTTACTTACTTACTTAAGTAGCAATACAGTCCGGAATGAACCCGGGCCTCAACCAACATGCCTCTCCAATTAGCCCGGTTCTTAGTTAACTGCCTCCAGTTGCGCACTCCAAGTTGGTTGAGGTCTCTTTCTACTTGCGCGCCCCACTTACGGCGAGGTTTTCCTCTACTGCGTCCGACGTCTGGCTGGGAATCGAAGACGCTGCTAGCCAGAGTATTGGTGTCCATACGTTCTACATGCCCTAGCCATCGTAAACGTCCAATGCGGATTTTTTTTCCCGGGCACATGTCGCTCTACAGCTCGTATAGTTCTTGGTGGAATTTTCGTCTCCATAGCCCGTCCACGCAAACGGGATCGAAGATTTTTCGAAGAATGCTCCTCTCGAGTAGTATTTTTGCCGCTCTCTTCTCTATACCAGAGAACGTGGCTATGACATCACGCTGAGTACTACCGGTGATGTCAATATCGTCGGCGTATGCTGATAAATGCACCGATTTTTGGAAAATTGTGCCTCCGGTTGTGGCCTGGTAGTTTTGCACAATCCTCTCAAGAATCAAATTAAAGAAGTCACCTGACTGCGCATTGCCTTGCCTTAATCCTTTTCTGGCATCGAATGTGTCGTTGAGCTCGAGTCTTACCCTGATGGAGCAGCGAGAATTCTCCATCGTCATCCTGCACAAACGGGAGAGTTTGGGCGGTATACTAAAACTAGACATGGCTCTGTATAGTTCGTCTCTATAAATGCTGTCGTATGCTGCTTTGAAATCGATGAATAGGTGGTGGGTATCGCTTTGGACTTCTTGGGATTTTTCCACTATCTGCCGAAGTGTGTAAATTTGATCGGTTGTGGACATTCCTGGCTTAAAACCACACTGATAAGGGCCGATCAGGTTGTTGACAACGGTTTCAGGCGCTCACACATAACAGCAGATAGGATCTTGTAGGCGATGTTGAGGAGACTTATGCCTCTGAAGTTGGCGCAGCTTAGAGGGTTTCCTTTTTTGTGGGTCGGGCAAAGGATGCTAAGGTTCCATTCTTCCGGAATACTTTAATCCGACCAGATTCGGCTTATGACTTGGTGGATGTTACCTACCAAGTCATCTCCGCCGGCATTGTAAAGCTCGGCGGGAAGGCCGTCATTTCCGGCAGCCTTTTTTAGCTTCAGTTTAGGTATTGCTATCCTCACTTCACTCAGGTCGGGTGGTTGGCACTTTTCGCTGTTGTCGCTGTTGCTGCCGAGATTGAATGGCTCGTTCTGCCTGACAGCGTAGTGTTGTCAAATCCGGTTGGATGAGACAAGTATAGATCTGACAAATGCCAATGCAGTCAATCTACAGCATGTGTGGTTTTAATTATTTGGAGTAGACATGAGCATAAATCCACAGCGAATGGATGACAATGGAGAATTCCCGCAACTCACAGGGTCGGAAGCGACCGCCGACACATTCGATACCATAAAAGGATTAAGGCAAGGCGTTGAACTATTATGTGACTTCTTCAACTTGTTTCTTGAGCGGATTTTGCAAGACTCACGAGCCAACACCAGAGGAACAATTTTTCAAAAATCGGTGCAACGTCTAGCATACGCCGACGATATTGGTGGGACTCAACGTGATGTCATACCCACGTTTGCTAGTATAGAGAAGGAAGCGGAAAAAATGGGTTTAGCAGTAAATGAGGGTAAGACTAAGTTTATGCTTTCATCTCGAAAGGACCCTCAAAAACGACTAATTGGACAGAAAGTCAGCATTGAAAGATAAACTTTGAGCTTATACGAAACTTTGTCTATCCCGGCTCCGCTATTAACTCTGACAACAACATCTCGTCAGAAATTAACCGAAGAATTACTCTTGCTAACCGCTGTTTCTTCGAGCTAAGAAGGCAATTCAGTAGTAAAGCCCTCACTCGAACTACTAAGGAGATCCTGCGCCGTAGAGCAGGACTGGGATGATCAGGGTCTTAGATCATCCCAGTCCTGCTCTACGGCGCTGAAGCATGGACCGTCTCAAAAGCGGATGAAGAAATCCTTGGTCGATTTGATAGGAAAATTCTTCGAAAAATCTTCGGTCCCGTTTGCGTTGACGGGTTATGGAGACAAAGGTTCAACCAAAAACTACGAGTTGTACAGCGACATGCTGCCCGTGGACAAAAATCTCCGCATTGGACTTTAAAGATGGCTAGGACATGTATAGCGCGTGAACACCGATACTACGGCTTGCAGAGTTTTCGATTTCCAGCCCGACGTGGGACGCAGTAGAGGAAGACCTCGCCTTAAGTGGCGAGCACAAGTGGAAACCGACCTAAACCTACTTGGAGTGTGCAACTGGAGGCAGTTAGCTACGGACCGGGCTAATTGGAGAGGCATGTTGGTTGAGGCCCAGGTTTATTCTACACTGTAGCGCCACTTAAGTAAATAAGTAACAAACAAGTCGGAAAAAGGTTACTCGCATTTATGTGAAGACATCAACAGTTTCATTCTTGAGTTCGAGGCCAAAAAGCATTAAGGATTTCTTTTCCGGAAGTCTGTTTAAAAGGATGCTGGTTTCATTATTGTCAAGAAAAAATTGTTACTAAAGGCAAACGCATAATGAAAGCTATTGTCAACATTCTGGTCAACGCTTTACACTACGTTGACTGCCAAAAATCAGATTTTTGACGACAGAATTAGTGGATGTGAATCGCGTATTCACAATCTTCAAGGGGTTTGTTTTGTTGGAGGGCTTGCGAACCCATTGTCATGCGCACCATTCTCTCATACGTCTGTCATATAAATTTTACGGTTCGACAAACTACGTGAAGCGATTAAAATTATTGGTCGTGTTTGTAGGGCACTGAAAACTATCTTTCAGTTTAAAATCGAAGACATTAGAGTGACAAATAGAGTTTTGCAACAAAGTAAAATATCTTCACCGTTCACTAATCGCCATTGTACCGCATACAAACTCTTTTAATCCTACAGAGGTATGTTAGGTAAAACATTCGCACCTTTGCTAGTCAGAACACCAATCCACATTCAGAATTTTTCAGATATATTTCTTGTTGCATGAAGAGTGGCTATCACCGAGTATAATGCTAGAAAACACACTTCCATAGCAGCGACATTGTATCGTCATGATAACCAAAATTTGTATATAGGCAGCGTGTGATTCGAGCGGTAATTCAAACATCAAAGGAAGTTATCTCACCAATGGAAAACATCTAGTAATTGCTATCTCTAGCATACGCGCACTCAATTTTTTGACATGTGATGCGTCCTACGTGGACTGAAATAAATCTTATCAGGGGTGCAATGAGTAGTTTTTCAGTTGCTATTGTTCAGCTGTGATTCACTGTCGTTCTTGTCGATATTCTGTATGGGCAGATCCAAAATTGTTGCATATCGTCACCTTACCTATCAGTAACTGTATGAGCGCTGTGCTATGGAAACCAACTTTCGCATCGATTTTCGCAGTTTACGTTGACAAATTCTTTTTGTCATATAATTTGGCAGAGCTGTTGATGGATCGAAATGTGATGTTTTTGGGAACGATTAGAAAACATCTTCAGCTCTCCTCAATTTCTGAACCCAAAACGTGCACAATACCTTCTTTTGCTTTCACGGTAATAATGGCAAAGGCAACGAAGCCAGTAGTCCATGTTGTCCATGTTCACTACCATGCGTCGGTCTTGACACCGATCCATCGAAAGCATCAAAGCCAAAATTATGGTACTCGAACCTTTTCAAATGGACTAAATTATTCGATTTATCATATGTTCACACATACATACATTCTATACAGGGATCCTAGCATACTAACACATATGTAGTCATCTCCAGTTCTCTGTCTTGAAAAATACGTATTTTTATATGCAAGGCTCTGAGGAGACCCTTACGCTCCTCTTACCACCTTATATGCCACCGCTCGTTGGGGGTTTAAAAATAGGGTTTTCGCGGGTAAGTGGTCTCATCCAACCGGATTTAACGTGCTAAACGATAAGCGCGAGTGTTGATAACACGACGAAAAACAGCAACACTATGAACAGCCAGGTCAGAATGGCACGGACTGAATACCCGGCCTGCTGTCCCAGGCGAACCTAGACAAGCTGCTTTGACATATTCGGACAACAGGTTGTCTAGGAATTTCAAGGGTTAGTTAGGCCCCTTGAACAGAGCTGGTGGCGGATGAACCGAAAGTCTAACGGCAGCGCTCAATCCCGTAGTGGATACTGATGGCCCCGTGTCCTAGGGGTATCCAATAAATTGGAACTGGCCCTCCAGGTTGGGGGTTGTGCTTTGGGTTAACTACCCAATCATGGAAAAATCTAACGGTTACGAAGCAACCAAAATCCTCGGAAAGGACTGATTTTATTGTTGACAACACGGCTAAACGAAAAAAGGAAAACGACGTTCGTATCTGCACCTGGAATGTGAGAACATTAAACAGGAGAGGTGCAAGCGAACAACTAGCGGAAGCGCTAAACTCCTACAAAGCAGACATTACTGCCATCCAGGAAATACAATGGGATGGGCCGGGCGAAAAGAGGATGAAAAATTGTGATATCTTCTACGGACCGTGTTATAGTGAGCAGAAACAGCGACTATTCGGATGCGGATTTGTTATAAGTGCCAGACATAGGCAAGAAGTCTTATGTTTCCAAAACATAAGCGAACGCATTGTAACACTCCACATCAACACCAAAATCGCCAACATTAGCCTTATATGCGCTCATGCCCCAACGGAGGAAAAAGATGATATAGCTAAGGACTGCTTCTATGAGCTCCTTGACAAAACCTATGAGCGACTACCGAAGTACGATGTTAAAATCGTGCTGGGAGATTTTACCGCAAATTAATTAATGGAAGATATCTTTAGCAGTATTGTCTGAATACATTGCCTACACGGCAACACGTCTGGTAACGCACTTTGGCTAGTTGACTTCTCTACGGAACGAAATGCCACTATAGCCAGCGCACGGTTTCCTCACCTCGATATATCCATAAGGGGACATGGCGGTCTCCATATCAACGAACGGTCAATCAAAGTGATCGCATAGCGATAGACAAGCGCCACGAATCCAGTATTTTGGATGTCCGAACATTCCGAGGAGCTAAGATCGACTCGGACTACTACCTCGTTGCAGCCAAGGTTAGAATGCGGATATCCACTACGCCACAACAATCCAGAAATACTGTAAAAAAAATTTAATGTCGAAAGATTGCAATCGCAAGAGACCGCCAAGACCTTCGCGCAACGCGTATCCCTAAACCTCTCGATTAACACCATACCGCCAGCATCGAATGTCGAAGAATAATGGCAACGATGCCAATAAACCATTCGATCAGCCGCAACTGATGTGCTAGGCTCCTCGCGCTCACCAGCAAGAAACCCCTGCTTTGATGAGGAATGCCGACAGATGCTCGCAGCCAAGAACGAGGATTACAAGGCTAAGCTGCAGGTGAAGGCGAGAGTTGCCGTTGAGCTCTATAGGCAGAGAAGAAGGAAATAACACCAGCTTTTCAGAAAGAAGAAAAAAAGAGCAAGATAATCGCGTTATCGGTGATATAGAGAGGTTGCCACTCTAGGAACGGTGTTCGCAAGTTTTACCAAAGTGTAAAATGTCAAAGCCAAGGATACAAGGCTCGAACAGAATCCTGTTGAGATGAACATGGAAATATCGTAGTTGAGACACAGTCGTTGCTGAGGATATAGAAGAACCACTTCTGGAGACTGTTAAACGGCGATTACGAACAACATTCCGCTGTCAGGCAGAACGAAACCACCAAAATTGGCAACGACAGCGAAAACTGCCGACCACCCGACCTAAGTGGAAGTGAGAATAGCAATATCTAAGCTGAAGCTTAATAAGGCTGCCGGAAATGACGGCCTTTCCGCAGAGATTTATAAAGCCGGCGCAGATGACTTGGTAAGTAACATCCACCAACTCAAAAGCCGAATCTGGTCGGAAGAAAGTATGCCTGAAGAATGGAACCTCAGCATCGTTTGCCCGATCCACAAAATAGGAGACACTCGGATCTAAGCCAACTACGGAGGCATAAGTCTCCTCTCAACATCGCATACAAAATTCTATCTGCCGTAATATGTGAACGCCTGAAACCGTTTACCAACAACCTGATCGGCCCTTATCAGTGTGGTTTTAGGCCAGGAAAGTCCACAACCGATCAAATCTTCACGCTTTGGCAGATCCTGGAAAAAACCCAAGATGTCCAAATCGATACCCACCACCTATTCATCGATTTCAAAGCCGCATACGACAGCATTTATAGAGACCAACTTTACAGAGCCATGTCTAGTTTTGGTATACCGCCCAAAATCGTCCGTTGGTGTAGGATGACGATGGAGAATTCTCGCAATTCACAGGGTCGGAATCGACCTCACTGACACATTCGATACCAAAAAAGGATTTAGGCATGGCGATGCGCTGTCATGTGACTTCTTCAATCTAATTCTTGAGAGGATGGTGCAAAACTCACGAGCCAACACCAGAGGCACAATTTTCCAAAAATCTGTACAACTACTAGCATACGTCGACGATATTGACATCATTGGTAGGACCCAACACGATGTCATAGCCACGTTTGCAAGTATAGAGAAGGAAGCGGCAAAAATGGGCTTAGCAGCAAATGAGGGCAAGACGAAGTATATGCTGTCAACATGAAAGGACACACAAAATCGACGAATTGGACAGAACGCCACCATTGACAGATATAACTTTCAGGTAGTACCGGACTTAATCTACTCGGTTCCGCTATTAACCCTGACAACAACATCTCGTCAGAAATTAAACGAAGAATTATTCTTGCCAACCGCTGTTTCTTCGGGCTAAGAAGGCAATTCAGTAGTAAAGCCCCCACTCGAACTACTAAGGAGATCCTATATAAGACCCTGATCATCCCAGTCCTGCTCTACGGCGCTGAAGCATGGACCGTCTCAAAAGCAGATGAAGAAATCCTTGGTCGGTTCGAGAGGAAAATTCTTCGAAAAATCTTCGGTCGAGGTTGCGTTGACGGGCTATGGAGAGGAAGATTCAACCAAGAACTACGAGTTGTACAGCGACATGCTGCCCATGGTCAAAAATCATTGGACTTCAAAGATGGCCAGAGCATGTAGAACGAATGGACCCCGATACTACGGCTTGGAGAGTTTTCAATTCCCAGCCAGACGTCGGACGCAGTAGAGGAAAACCTCGCGCGCACACGTAGAAACCGACCTCAACCAACTTGGAGTGTGCAACTGGAGGCAGTTAGCCTAGGACCGGGCTAATTCGAGAGGCATATTGGTTGATTGATTGGTTGCCCAGGTTCTGTAGATCACTTTTGTTATGTTGAATCATTTTTTTATTTTTAGCATTTGGGCAAAATCTGAAAACCCAAATCGAAAACGCTATTCAATACCAGGGATCGTGCAAAAAAGGAAAAAAATATCTAAGAACACATGCATGTACCCACAATCGTCATCACATACACAACCTTCCTCAATCTGCCCCGCATAAAACGTCTTGCATCGTAAAAATGTGTTTTTAGGTCATCGGGTGAGAATGAAACTCTCCCCATATCCACATATGCGTACATACATATGTTTGGATGACTATGTAATACACTCCGCTTCAACTGAATAGCCACGACATTTTTCGAGGTTATTGGACTCATTATTCCCAATATTGTACGTGATCTTTTCAAGGATAGCTATTGCTATAAAAATGAAGCGAAGTTGTATGTGATCTACACTTACTTGAGGATGCAAGTGTCGCATGAAAAAAAAAACAGAAAAGGGTAATAAAATCCATTCTGGTTTTTTCCCATACGACACACCAATATTGCATTCTGCTTCCACTTCCTGGAACTCAGCTGTCAAGAAGAAAATTGGGAAGAAATTCCCCAAATTTTGCCATATGTTCGGACGCATGATTTGGAACCTGAGCAACAGAAAGGAGATCCTCGTAACTGCGCCAGCTACAGAGACATCAGTCTCCTCAACATCGCATACGAGATCCTATCTGCCGTAATATGTGAATGACTGAAAGCGTTTACCAACAACGTGATTGGCCCTTATAAGTAAAATTTTAGCCTAGGAAGTTTCACAACAGATCAAATCTTCACATTTCGGTGTGCAGATCCTAGATAAAACCCAAGCATTACAAGCACCTATTCATCTCTTGGAAAGCATTTTTAGAGACGAACTATACAGAGTCATGTCTAGTTTTGGTATACCGCCCAAACTCGTCCGTTTGTGTAGGATAACGATGGAGAATTCTCGCTGCTCCATCAGGGTCGGAAACGACCTCACCGACACATTCGATACCAAGAAAGGATTTAGGCAAGGCGATGCGCAGTCAGGTGACTTCTTCAATCCGATTCTTGAGAGGGTTGTGCAAAACTCACGAGCCAACACCAGAAGCACTATTTTCCGGTGCAACTACCAGCATACGCCGACGATATTGACATCATTGGTAGGACCCACCGTGATGTCATAACTACGTTTGCTAGTATAGAGAAGGAAGGGTCAAAAATGGGCTTAGCAGGAAATGAGGGCAAGACGAAGTATATGCTGTCAACACGAAAGGACACACAACATCGACGAATTGGACAGAACGTCACGATTGACAGATATAACTTTGAGGTAGTACCGGACTTTATCTATCTCGGTTCCGCTATTATCTCTGACAACAACATCTCGTCAGAAATGTAACGAAGAATTACACTTGCCAACCGCTGTTTATTCGAGCTAAGAAGGCAATTCAGCAGTAAAGCCCTCACTCGAACTACTAAGGAGATCCTATATAAGACCCTGATCATCCCAGTCCTGCTCTACGGCGCTGAAGCATGGACCGTCTCAAAAGCGGATGAAGAAATCCTTGGTCGATTTGATAGGAAAATTCTTCGAAAAATCTTCGGTCCCGTTTGCGTTGACGGGTTATGGAGACGAAGATTCAACCAAGAACTATACGAGCTGAATAGCGACATGCCCCTGGTCAAAAAACTCCGAATTGGACGTTTAAGATGGCTAGGGCATGTAGAACGAATGGACACCAATACTCCGGCTCGCAGAGTCTTCGATTCCCAGCCAGACGTCGGACGCCGTAGAGTAAGACCTCGCCTTAAGTGGCGCGCACAAGTAAAAACCGACCTTAACCAAGTTGGAGTGCGCAACTGGAGGCAGTTAGCTAAGAACCGGGCTAATTGGAGAGGCATGTTGGTTGAGGCCCAGGTTCATTCCGGACTGTAGCGCCACTTAAGTAATTATTGGGTTTGAGATGATTAGGTTGTTAGGATTTTGACTCCGCTGTCCTAATGTTGAACCATCGATGCTACCTGAGGAGCATCGATGATTCAATTCCAGATCAGCAGAGTCAGTATATTGGTTATTGGGGTTATTTTTACATTTCGACATCTTCGATTGTGTCAGAGTTGATGTCATTCTCATTACGGTTGATTAAGCTAGTTTCTTGCAGACAAGGCGATTTGCTGGATGTTGGAACTTAGTTCGAGAGGTTTGAGTTTGAATTGGAGTTTGAGTGGGATGGTTGAGTGTTTGATGGGAATGAGTAGTTTATGTTAGAGCTTGTTGGATTGGACTGCGAGTCATTTTTTCTGTGTTTGAGTTTGCGGGTGGATTTTGTAACGAGTTGTTGTTTTCTTTAGATTTGCGTATTGTTGAGTTGGTCGTTAATGCGTTAGTTGTTGTGGATGGTAATTTGTTGGGGGGTTTGGATGGTGCGGCTGGCGGGTTAGACAATTTGGGTCCACATGTTGTGGGATCGGTTTGTTGTGCTGGTGTTTTCTGCTTTAGTTTTTCAGAAAATGTGATAAGGGGGCTGGTGATGAGGAGGGATTTCGTTCTCTGTATATTCGCTTTGCTTCTCCAACAGAGCATCTATTAGTTGTTTGAATTGAGAGGATTTCTTTGGCTTGTTTATAGCTAGGACATATTTTTGATAATGCACACCCCTCAGGAGCAATATGCGCGAAAGACGCGGGAGCAGACATCTGGAGTGTGAGGTGGGAGATTGCACGATTCACATTTGGTGTTGCCGTTACAACTTTTGGTGGTATGCCCAAGAAGTTGGCAATTGTGGCAGCGCATGTGTTCGGGATGTATTCCGAGACTTTGACATTTTAAAAACCAATTTCAATTGTTTTGGGGGGAGAGAAGAGGTCGAAGGTGAATAATATTAAACCAGATGGTTTCGATTTACCTTTGTCATCTTTTTTTTGTAAATTTGTCGACGTTAGTGACGTTTTGTGTTTTCATCGCAGTGATAATCTCTGTTTCGGACACATTGATTGAGAATGGGGCATAAGAGATGCCCTTGGATTCGTTCAATCGGTCATGCAATTTCACTTCTACCGAGCACACATTCGCTAAGGTGTTTACCTTAAGGAATCTTTCGGCGACTCTTTGCGATTTCGTTTTAATTAAAAGGCTTCCGTCACGGAGTTGCGATATTTAGTCATATTCGGTACTGATATTGTCTATTGATTTTTTTAAGTAAGAAGGGGCTAAGGGACGATAGGGGGTTATCTTTATTTTTAGGAATAATTATTATGAACTTTGGGTTATTAGAATTGGATCTTGTCGTTAAAGGGGGAAGCAAGGAGGAAGGAGAATTAGTTTTTTGTTTTTTTTTTGGTTGGTTTTCGAAAACAGGGTCTATGTTGAGATCTCTGTATCGATTTTTTCTATTCGGCCCGGAGGCCATCTTTGCAAGAAAGCAATACTCTAGTTTGGAGAGAAAAAAAAGACTCCAAACGTATGAAAGGTGATATGTGATTGAGACGGCTAGTGGTACAACGGGAGGTACCGGTTTGCGCAATTGTAGCAAAAAATAAGACTCACAATATTCCGAGAACGAAGTGATCGGTTCAGAGGTTAGTCGGTAACTGTGTTCGCTCTAAAAAGTCATCAAACGGCCAAAAAACGCTGTGCCACCAATGAGGGTAACTCAATGCGATCGGGCAAAAGGCAAGAGCAGACGTTTTTGTTGCACACTTTGAGGAAACATTTTAACCATTTGATGGTGCAGAAAATATTTATTTATTCGTGACTACAACCGATAGCAACATTGTTAGATATGAAAGTATTACCAAGCTTAAACGGGAAATACAGAAATTAAAGCCTAAAAAAAGGTCCGGGTTATGACCTGACTACAGGAGAACTTCTTAAAATGTTGTCCGTAAAAGCATTAACTAAACTCCTCTACATTGTAAATGCAGAAATTAGATTCGAATACATGCCGAGACAGTGGAAGGTCGCGGAAGTGATTATGGTCTCAAACCAGGTAAATCCCCGAATGAAATAAAATTTTACGGACCTATTCCACTTCTTCCAATAATTTCAAAAGTTTTTGAAAGGATATTACTCGGTCGCTTACACCCCATTACTGATCAGAAACGCCTTTTACCTGACCCTCAAATTGGGTTAAGAACTAAAAATTCGCCTGTGGACCAAGTTCATCGAATTACTGATGTGATTGAGACAGCTTTCGAAGAAAAGAAAATTTGCTCAGCCGTATTTCTTGACGTGTCGCAAGCTTTTGACAAAGTTTGGCATAGAGGCCTTCAATAAAACGTATGACAAGTTCTGCCTGAAAAATTGTATAAAATCCTTGTCTCGTATCTTGAGCATAGACTCATCCTTGTGAAACTTTGAATATTTAGAGTTGAAAGAAATATTGGCAGGAGTACGCCAAGGAAGCGTCTTTTTAACTTTCAAATTCATTTTTTACTTACTTAAAATATTAACTTACTACTAGACAAAAATGCTTAAATCTAACTTATATATAACTGGTTTACTTAATCTAACTTATCGGCCCTTAGTGGGCGCTGTAAGCTTATATTTAGTTGTTTTATTTTGCCTTTGGGCTTAAATTTGTCGGTTTTTTTTTATATTTAATTTTAGTTAACAAAGAAAAAATAAAAAACTTTGTATAGTGACTTTTTGTTTTTAATAAATAAGCTTGTTCTAGATTATAACTAACTTAAGACTACTTAAACTACATGAGCCTAACTTAAGACTACTTAACTACTTAAACCTAACTTAAGACTACTTAACTACTTAAACCTAACTTAAGACTACTTAACTACTTAAACCTAACTTAATTATGACCGGGTTGGCGAGCCCTTGTTGCATATGCCCCGAGGGATTTCCATCCTGATTGCGTCTGTCGGTCCCACGGCAGCATGCGTTCAACCATATTGTACGCCAATATGGTGCACAAGTCACGCCCCAAACCTTACTCCTAATTTCAAAATCTTAACTATGGAGTTGGACTAAAAGTCCGCAAAGTCCTGAGGAAGTGCAGAATCACCTTCCTCATATAGCCACCAGAATTCAGTGCGCTGTTTTGCAGCATCGATCCTATCGCGATCCGATACCGCCGTGCTAAAGCGGAGGAGCTCCGGAGCAGCTTGTCTTCGCGTCACCTTAATCAGGAAGTTGTCAATTCTATTCAACTGAGCCCCATTGTATAGAACCTCGTTGCGATAATATTTTATGTACTCGGAGTCTGGCGTTCGGTGCAATCCTAAGCATGATCGGAGACACCGCCTCTCAAACAGCCGTATCTTTTCCATCGTAAGAGATGATCGGCCTTATGAGGGCCATGTAGCAAATGACTTTCACCCCTGAGTCAAGTTGACAGCTTTGAAACAATCTCCTTGTCAGAGCATAAGCCCCCCTAGCCCTAGACAGACAAGCGTCTACATTTTTGTTAAAATACAGAAACTTGTCAAGCCAGATGCCAAGGTATTTGACTTCACTTCTCACCGCCAACGGCCGTCCATGCTGTCCAATGATAAACAATTTTTTCCAGTTTTTTTCTGGTATCCCTAGAAGCCCTATGCAATGGGGTCCTGAACAGAATCGTTTCTGTTTTTTTTTTTGGAAATTGATCCTCAATTTCCAATCCTCGCAATATCCCTTAATGTGATCGAAGTCACGTTGCAAAAGTATGTTGATGACTCCGCAATATCCCTTAATGTAATCGAAGTCACGTTGCAAAAGTATGTTGATGACTCCGATTTTCGGACCTGATCTGTACGCCACTAGATCATCTGCGTACGCTATAGCGTGTCTGAGAGAACCTACAGGATCACTTGTATAAATGTTAAACAATATCGGGGAGTTCACCGCCCCCTGTTGTAAACCGTTTTTAATTTCAAAGACTTTACTCGAAGTTACGTTGCCACATTTGACAACGAACTTCTTTCCCATAAGCATTTCAAAAATCATACATAGCATGGGTTTTCGCATGCCCATTCTGGTCAGCTTGTAGAAAAGCGCCTCTAACCATATGGTGTCGAAGGCCTTTTCAAAATCAACCAGACAGGCCCCTATGCATTGTCCTTTGGATTTATTCCATTGGATGTCGGACACTAGTTTCGACGCGGCATGAATGATGTCATGCCTCGCTCGAAAACCAAACTGATTATCTGGAATAATTTTGTTTTCCTCAACTTATGCAGAGCTCTATGGACTATCTTCTCGAATACCTTGCTTACATTCGGCAGAAGGCTTATTGGCCGAAGATTTGCAGGGTTTGATTTGTCCTTGTGCTTTTTAGTGATAGGGTGTACTACCGCCGTTTTCCAGTGCATTGTTAAACAGGGTGGTGAAGATATCGACTGCTTCTATTGGCAGGTGTCTCAATACGTCGTTTGGGACACCATCCTCTCCTGCCGATTTTTTTGTTTTTCAGTGATACCAAGATGTCCAGGAGTTCATCTTTTTGCACGAACAGCATCAGGCATCAGGCGACTATGCCATTGGAAGGGTTTTCGTCATTGAATACGGAAAAACCGTGTTTCTCAGATCGCCAAGCTTGAAGTTCATTGCGCAGATGAAAGTGATTCAGAAAGGCTCTTTCCTCAATATCGCGATTTGGGCGAACAGAATTGTTCACCGTATACACGGTCTCGAAAGCAGCGCCTACCGAATTCGCCTTCTCCTGAGGATCTTCGATCGTGAAAAAACCGTCGTTCGAGTCAACATTTTTCAGACTTATACCAACAGCCGTGAGTGTCTGTCTGTTTTCTGTCGTTTTGGAAATTCGGACACATGGAATGTCGTTATGGCCTTTTCGACTGAATATTTCATTTATTTCCGGGAACATATTCGGGCTATTGGTTTTTTTTGTCCGAATTTTGCTGCCCCAGTACAAATTTATAGATTTTCTGTAATTCTCCGATATTAATTTTTTAAGATTTTTGATCAGTGACTTCAATTCTTCGAACCTCCGGGTCTTGTCTGTCAGTGAATTGTCTACGCAGCCGTTTAAGCCTCGAGACCAGTCTGCTTTTGTGTCGGTGGAGTGCATCGTTTGTTGGCATTCGATATTTCTCCGTCTGGTCGTCAGAACTAGTTATCTGAGGGATAGCTAGATCCATTGACCCACAAGGAATCGGCCATGGACCACTCTTGTACCTCCTATTTACACGTGATATCCCGCAAACAAACGATACAATAGTTGCAACGTTTGCTGACGATACAGGTATACTAGCAGTTGGCACAACAATAGAGGAAACAAATATGAAATTACAAAACGCTCTTACCGACGTTAATGAATGCACAAAGTCCTGGCGGATTTCACATAACATGAGCAAATCGATTGATGTAGATTTTTCGTATAAATGGTCAAACAATTTGCCAGTATTTCTCAATACGGTTCGAGTCCCTTTTGCAAATGAAGCGATATATTTCGGAATGACAGTCGTTGCAAAATCAAAATGGAAGTCGCATGTAAAAAAGAAATGCGAAGAACTGAAAAATAAATACAGAGAACTGTACTGGTTGCTCCGAAAATATTCGAAGCTTAACATTGAAAGCATGCTGCTATTATAAAGGGTAAAAAGAATTTTCTGCTAGGGACAGATTAACAGAGCGATCTGCAGATCGAGATCGAGATCGACAGTAACATTTTAGGAATTGCAATGAATTTCCTGATGACTTTGATGGTGGTAAAGTTTTATGAGCGTTACAAGACATACTGCCTGTAAAATTGTCTCTTAAATATCGGTGTGACTGTGGATGGTGTTGTGTCAAAGTTTTCATTTCCCGAGAGTTCAAGCAGATTGTGGCGGATACTTTGCAACTGATAACACATTTGAGGATTCTGAAAATTTGATTTCCCGATATCAAACAGAAATGTGCTAAATAAAGGGTGGTTAAAGTTTAAGGGCCGATGTTGATTTTAAATGAAACACAAATTATTTAAGAAATTATTGTCGTTTCTTCTTATTATGATAATATTGGTATGTTTCAGTTATGAGTGGAACAAAATATCGGTCAAATGGCCCCCGAGACCTCGGCGGTATACCTCCATGCGTTGGTCCAAATTTTCGATGACACGGAGGCATAGTTGAGGTTCTATGCCGAAGTATTTCATCATTTAGCTCTTGAGTGATTGCTGTCCTATCGACGAACACCTCTTTTTTCGAATAACCTCCAAAAAAAAGAAGTCCGACGGTGGCAAATCACATGATCTTGGCGGCCAATTGAATTTGTCGCGCAAAAGGGCCATTGCTTCGTTAGCTGTGTGGCAAGTGGCACCGTCCTGTTGAAACCACATATCGTCCACATCCATATCTTCCAATTCGGGCAATAAAAAGTTCGTTATCACCTCAATATAGCGAACAGCATTCAAAAAAACTACCTGACCGACCTCATTTTGGAAACAAATACGGCCTGATGATACCGCCAACCCATAAACCGCACCAAACAGTCACAATGGATGCATTGGTTTTTCTACAATCACTCTCGGATTATCATTCACTCAAATGCGGCAATTCTGCTCATTGACACTCAGGTGAAAATGTGCTTCATCACTGAAGATGATTTTCTGCAAAAAAAAATCATGATCCACTGTTGCCATTTCTTGCCACCATTCTGACCATTGACGACGCTTGAAATAGTCAAGAGGCTTTCGTTCTTGAGTCAATTGCATCTTGTAAGCATGTAAATGCAGGTCTGTATGAATAATGTTCATCAACGACGAGCGTGAGGGGTGCAATTGTTGGGCACGACGATGAGTTGATGTGGACGGCTCTTCACCCACACTATTGCGAACAGCAGCAATATATTCTGCAGCATGCACTGGTGTTTTCACATCTCCTACAGACCCGGTTTGCTCAAATTTTTAAACAATTCTTCCGATTGTTCGCACATTTGGACGATTAAATTGACCAGAAAAATCACGAAGTGCACGATATGCATTTTGATTTGAACGCCCATTAATTAATTATTTTAATTATTATTTTAAAAAAATAAATTTTTGTTGTGTGTGTTTTAATATAAGATCGATAAGGAAAAATTGGAATGTTTTTGTTCCAGAAATTGAGAATTTCTTAGATTTTTCATTTAGATATTTTTTATTTCGTTTTAAGTTAACAAATAAAGCTTATTGCCGCACAATTTACATACAGAGATATGATACAATATATCTTTCTACTGGGGAATAATTAAATATTAATATAAACATTTTTATACTATTTTGAAGAAAACAAATCTTTGAGGAAACAACGAAAAGAAAAACCTCAATTAAAAAAAAAAAAATAAAAAAAATAATAAGATAAACAAATGAATAAATAAATAAATAAATAAATAAATAAATAAATAAATTAATAAATAAATAAATAAATTAATAAATAAATAAATAAACAAATAAATGAATAAATAAATAAATAAATAAATAAATATACATGTATAGGTAAAATAGTAAAGATACAAAATAAAATAAATAAATAAATAAATACAACAAACTAATAAATAATGACTACAATTAATAATAAATAAAATAAATAACAACAAAAATTATGAACATTTAAATAAATAATAAGAATAAGACAACAAATGAAATTATATAGATAGATAAATAAATAAATAGAGAAATATAATAAATTAATACAAATAACAAATAATTGAATTTAAAATTAATGACTACAATTAATAATAATTAATTAATGTACTAGGTATTAAGGTTTAGCTTATTTATTAAATAATTATCTGAAAAATCGCATCTATTTCTAAATGTAACGCATAGTTTACGTATTCTGTCGGAGATCAATTCAACATTTGCTCTATTATGTAGGTCTACTGTGGAATGATGCCATGGAAGATTAAACATCATTTTTAAAATTTTATTTTGTGAGATCTGGATTTTTTTTAGTATGACAAACAGCACAATTACCCCAAACTTGACAACCATACAGGAAAATTGCTTGAAATATTACTTTGTGTATAATAACTTTGTTTTCATTTGATAACATTGCTTTTCTATTAACAAATCGATATAACATTTTGATTGCAATATTTATTTTTTTTAAAGTTCTAGCTATATGCTCTTTAAATGTTAGCTTGGTGTCAAGATGAATGCCAAGATACTTTATATAAGGCTCCCACTTAATTTGACGCCCAATTATTGTAAGCTGATTTGCAGGAAGAAAACAGGACTTTCTTTTTCTAGTAAAAAAGATAGCCTGGATTTTACCTGCATTAAGCTTTATTTTCCATTTTGTGTAGTACTGTTCTAATATTTTCACCGCATTATTAAGATTTGTCTCAATGTCTAGACCAAATTCATGCGACGAAAGTATCGCAGTATCGTCAGCATAAATAGTCGCTTCACATTCCGGCAGGCATGGAAAGTCCGATGTATATAAATTATATAAAATCGGACCAAGTACTGAGCCTTGTGGCACACCAGCATAAAAGTGAATTATGTTCGACGCATTATTGTTGACATACACTCTAAAACAACGATTTGACAAAAAACTTTGGACAATTTTACAAATATAGATAGGTACATTAAAGTTTAGCATTTTATAAACAAGACCGTTGTGCCATACAGAGTCAAATGCTTTCTCAATATCGAGCAATATCATACCAGTTGATTTGCCTATTGTCCGGGGTTTCTTTTAATGGTATTGCAAATTCTTAACACTTGATGGGACGTGCTATGATGGGGTCTAAATCCAAATTGTTCATTTGGAAATATTTTATTTTCCTCAATAAAATTTGACAATTTTTCTTTGAGTACTCTTTCATACATTTTACTTAAGCTGCTAAGAAGACTTATTGGTCTATAACTTTGAGGGCTGTCAGCTGGTTTTCCAGCTTTAAGTATAGGAACCACTTTCGCTTTTTTCCACGCATCTGGGAAATACTGCAATTTTAAGCATGAATTAAACATAAAAGCCAAACATTTTATACCTATCTTTGGTAGTTTTTTTATGTAGATGTTTTTGACATTATCGATTCCACCTGTTTTTCTTATATTTAAATTTCTTATAAAGAAATGCACATCTGATTCAGATACAAACACATTTGAAGGTGTTTCTGAATCATGGATATTGAAATGTTGCACTGCACTGTTTACAAGTGTATCTGTGTTTGCATCTCCTAGGTGTTGAGATACAGCATGATTTTGTGAAAAATTAAAACCTAGTGCGTTGGCTTTATCAGTGTCTGTGTAATATGTTGTTATATTATTTTTTAAGGCATGGAATTTGATTCTTTTTATTTTTAATGACTTTCATTATATTCCAAAAGGGTTTAGAGGATTTATCAAGTGATTGAAGTTTTGTATTCCATAGCTTGTTTCGATGGTTTTGAATACATTGAGATATTTCCTTGTTTAGTTGTGTAACTTGATCTCTGAAAAATGGTTGTCCTGTATTTTTGCCAATTACGTCTATGCATGTTTCTTATTTTAATAAGCTCCAATACATGAGCAGGCATTTTAAAACAATAATGTTTTTCAGCAACTTTTGGGACACTAACATCAACTGATTCTAAAATGTGATCTGAAAATTGTTGGACAACAGCATCGACATCTTGTTTAGTAGATATATTTTCAAGATTCGTATTCATAAATTGTAATTTTCTTTTTAATACACTACGGAATGTTTTCCAGTTAGCATTTTTAATGTCTTGGAAATATTGCACTTTTTTTATACCCGAAGAAAGAAGACGACAGAAAACAGGATTATGATCTGAGCTAAGCTCATTAAAAGCTATAGGTTGAGATATAAGACTTGATTTGTTCGTTACCAATAGATCTAAGACAGACGGACTTCCACGAGAACTGGCAGGGACATAAGTAGGACTGGGAGGATACAAAACAGATATTGGTAATAAAATTGAAAGGTTCGACAGTACATTTCCCCATGAGTTAATTTCTTAGATTATGTTGATGTTATTGCTTTAAATGAAATTAATGTGAGAGAAGAAGAAAATGAGCTCTACAGCCTAAATGGACTCGATACTGAATTCTTTAATAGAAAAGAGGGTAAAGGCGGAGGAATCGCAGTGTTCATAAGAAATCATATACGATACAAACGAATTTATGATAATACTGTATTCTATGAAAATGTCCAAATAGAAATAGATGACAATCATAGAAAAATATCTATTCACGCGATATATAGACCACCAAAGTTAAGTGTCGCGGAGTTTATAGAATAATTGGACAATCACGTCCATAATGAGAGAGAATTGATTGTTATGGGTGATACGAACATAAACTTAAACAAGTCAAATGATCCCCATGTCAATAAGTATTTAGAAATAATGGCATCAAAGGGCTTAACCAATGTAATCAACCAACCCACACGTGTAAATATAGCTGCAAATACTTCTACAATAATTGACCATATTTTTGTTAGCATTACACAACAAGATATAGTGTCGGCTGTTATTGAAACCGACATATCTGATCATTACGCCGCAATGTATTCTACAAGAAACTACCCTGAACGTCAAATAATAGAAGAAATGCCTGCGAAATTTAGCCAGCAGAAAGTTAATCAGTTAATTGAGCAAACTAACTGGGAAAGCCTATGTGAAGAGCATGACGTTGAAGGTCTATATAATAATTTTGTAACCAAAATGATGGATATATATACACGATCGACAAAGGTAACGCAAAACTCAAAAAAACGAAAACACAAAGCATGGATAACTGCTGAAGTAGTAAGAAGGTGCAAAAGAAGAGATGAATTATACAGGAAATGGAAAAATAATCCACTTAACCAAAGCTACGAATATATTTACAAACACTTTCGAAACGAAGTAAGTAAACATATTTTAACTATAACTAAACTAACTATGAAGGCAAACTTCTACGAACAAAGTTTTTTGAATGCCAAAAACGACCCAAGAAAAACATGGAATGTTTTAAATGAACTTCTGGGACGAAATAAAAGATCGATTGATAAAGTCATTATTGACAATTTTTCCGGACAATATAACGAACACCGTAAACAAATTTGTGGAACAATTTTCAAACCAAGTGTCTAAAATAGTACACAAGTGTAGTCAGAAATCATCTAACCATCGAAATATACATATCACACCATCAATCTATTTAGAGAAAGCTAGCGAAGCAGAAGTGTACAACATGTTGTGCAGCTTAAAATCCGATAAGGGAGCAGGAGCAGATTGCATTAGACCGATTGATTTGAAACTTAACGCTTTATACCTAACTCCTATAATTAAAACAATTATAAACCGAAGCATAAGCCACTGCTGTGTTCCTAGGTTACTGAAGACGTCAATAATCCGACCAGTATACAAAGGAGGAGTGAAAAGCCAAATGGAAAATTATAGGCCGATCGCCATTCTTTCTGTTATAGACAAATGTTTAGAAGAAATAATAGTAGGAAGAATAACGAAATTCATAGTAAAGCATAGAGTCCTACAGCCAAATCAATATGGTTTCCAACAAAATAAAAGCACTGCATTACTATTGGGAGAACTTTCGAGTGTGGTGAACGCAAGTCTTAACAAAAACCACCATGTACTAGTAATGTTTCTAGACTTTAGCAAGGCCTTCGACACATTGAGCCATGAGAAGATAATAGAAAGTCCTAATAAAATTGGTATAAGAGGGACCTAAGCGAAGTGGATAGAAAGCTACCTATCAGGATGAACCATATGCGTAAAAGTTGGAAACGCTGTTAGCCAAGAAAAACAATGCTTGTATGGTGTACCACAAGGTTCTAAGTTTGGACCGATACTTTTCATCTTGTTCACAAATGAGCTACTTCGTGTATTTAAACGAAGTACAGCTTTTGCATATGCAGATGACATTGCAATTGTTGTCAAGCACAAGTGCCTGGATACTGCTATAGGAATAATGCAAGACGAATTTAACCCTTAAATGCATGACACCTTGGATTTGATTTAAAAAATATTTTTCTGCACACTGTTAGCTCTTAGATGTCTGAAAAAATTACAAAAAAAATATGACGTCTTTATTAAGACTGTTATAGGCTATTCTTTGTATGTATCAAATATGATACATCATGCATTTACCGAAGTCGAATTTTCTATGAAATGAAAAATAGTTTTGATATTTGTTATTGTTTTTAATTTCAAAGATTTTATTTTGTTTTTTTTTTTTTTGTTTATTAATATTAAATACAGAATAATAAATCTACACAAAGAAAAATAAAAGGTAGTTGCGATATTATATTATTACAGCTGCTTGAACATCAACATCTTATTGTTTTGGGCGATTTTAATCTTGGTGATATTAAATGGTCATTTTCAAATGAAGATAAATGTTTAATTCCATATAATTTGAAAACGGAATGTGAGTTCAAGTTTATTGATACTATGTTTACTTTTAATGTATATCAACAAAATTATTGTCATAATTCATTAAATAGAATTCTTGATCTTATATTTGTGGATAATAACTTAAATTGTACAGTCAAAGAAGTTGTATGTCCATTAATTAGAAATTCTATTCATCACATCGCTCTATGTCTTGATTTAGTATACAGTTTTCCGTCATCACTAAAATCTAATTTAAATAATCATGAAATAATTTATAATTTTTCAAAAGCAAATTACAATGCCTTAAATAATTACTTGGGCTCGATTGATTGGTCGAGCGTTCTTTCTGGTCTTCAACTTAAAGAAGTCTATGATACATTTTTAAGTATATTAGACTATGGATTTTCTCAGTTCGTTCCACTGACTAAGAAAAAACAATGTTTTAAGCTACCGTTGCATAATCAAAGGCTGATCAAATTAAAGAACGCTAAAAACAAAGTATATAAATTATTAAAAAAGTCAAAATCTGATTTGGACAAAAAACGTTTTTGCCAATTACGTCGCGAATATGAATTTTTGAACAAGTTCTTGTATAAACAGTATGTTATGAACACTGAATCTTATGTTTCAACGAATCCTAAAGCATTCTGGACATTTTTAAACAACAAAAGAAAGCAGAATGGTGTTCTGCAAAATATGGAATTCGAAGGTGCTGTCTCCTGTTGTATTGACTCAACCTGTGAGCTCTTTGCTAAGTTTTTTGAGTCAGTTTATGTCGATCACTCGAATCATTATGTCTCCTCTGATACTAATATAAATCCATGTAATGGCAATATAAGTTTAGGATCACTTAATCTTTCGATAGATGATATTTTGCAAGGCATAACTTGTATGAATACTAGCCAAAGTGCAGGTCCAGACCGTATTCCATTTCATGTGCTTAAGCAATGCAATTTATCCTTGTGCCTTCCATTAAAATTAATTTTCAATTTATCCTTAGAGTCTGGTATGTTTTTAGATGAATGGAAATTTTCATTCATAACTCCCATATTTAAAACTGGATCTCGACAAAAAGTTGAAAATTATCGTGGAATTTCTAAACTTTCAGCTGTTCCTAAATTGTTTGAGTCTATTGTTACAAAAAAAAACTTTTCAATAAAGGAACAAATATCATTGCAACAACATGGATTTGTTTCTGGTAGGTCCACATCAACCAACTTGACACTCTTTACAAAAATATCTCTTTGACTCTGTGGAGTCAGGATATCAAGTGGATGTTATTTTCACCGACTTCACAAAAGCTTTTGACACAATATGTCATAATATCCTTATTACAAATTTAAAATCATTTGGCATACACTCGATGCTTCTTAAATGGATTTCGAGTTATCTTTCCAATAGGAAGCAGTACGTAAAAATTGGTTTTTCTCAATCTAGGCTCATTGAGGTCTTATCTGGTGTCCCCCAAGGCAGCCATTTAGGGCCTATGCTCTTCAATGTTTTTATTAATGAAATCCCGTCATTGCTTAGTCATGCTAACTGCCTAATGTATGCCGATGACCTTAAGATCTTTTTGCGTGTTAAAAGTATGTATGATTGTGAACGTCTTCAAATGATTTAAACAAACTTGTTTATTGGTGTGAGCTTAATCACCTGACCTTAAACATAAATAAATGTCATTCTTTTTCTGTGTATCGTATATTAGTCCCTATGATTTATGACTACACAATATCCAGAACCTGCATATCTCGAAAAACTGAAATAAAAGATCTTGGTGTGATCTTTGACACGAAACTTTCTTTTTCACTTCCACATCGATTACGTTGTTGCTAAAGCAAATTCAATGCTTGGTTTCCTGAAACGAACATGTGCTGAGTTCTCTAACCCATATGCCCTTAAGTCTGTTTATATGTCTATAGTACGTCCTTTCCTTGAATATTGTTCTATGGTTTGGTGTCCAATCTACGCGAATTGTCAAATGCGACTGGAAAGAGTGCAAAAGTCTTTTACAAGATTTGTTGTAAGACAAATGAAATGGAACCTTGACAGAATGCCGTCTTATTCAACAAGATGTGCGTTAATTGGTTTAGATTCCTTAGAAAAAAGACGAAATGTTCATTGTATACTATTTATTTATGATGTTTTTTCTTATCGTATAATTTGTCCCGATATCCTTGAACAATTTAAGTTATATGCACCAGAAAGATGTCTTCGAACCAGAAATTTGTTATTGAATCCTAGGCATTTTTACAATTATGGTCTTCATGAACCAATAACAAAATGCATAAAACTTTTTAATTCTGTTTGTACTGAAATAGATTTGTATGATGATAGAATAAAATTTAAACTGTCAATTTTAAATATAAATATATCCTAAAAGATAAATTTTGAACTTTAATAAATCCGCTGATCGCTAATAATGTAATTTTTATGAATTAATTTAATTATTTATGTAAATATGATAAAACGAAATATTATCTAAATCAAAATCTGTTAGAGTTAAGCTCGGTAGATAAATAAATAAATAAATAAAAAATAAAGAAGGAAAACGAGATTTATTTTAAAAAGTTCAAGTTTAAAAAGTAATATGTACATATGTAATAGTAGGAAATAAGTTTATTTAATTATTATGAAACGAAAAGAAACAATTTCTTTCCTTATTAAAACATAAGTGAAGTTCACATTTTGAACATTTTATTGTTGATAGAGATGTGCAACCAGGAAGAGTTTACAGCGGTTCCTTACTGAAGACCATTCCGGCCAGTGACTAATTTGATCAGTTCTTACTTCCGTTATCGGGTAATTGGAAGATGTCGGTTTTTGTCTCTTATATTCGATCTTTTTTTGTTGTTGCCCAAGTGATGATCGTCCGCGCTTTATGTTTCCACTGTTACATAACACTTCTGCAACTTCAGTTTTAAAATCCGCTAATGGCATAATCTTTTTATTTTTCTGTTGCACATTAGCTCGTCGGTATAAAAGCCAAGCATTTGTAACAGTTAAGTCAATTAAATGGTAGAAAAGTCGTATATACCACTTCCGGGATTTTAACTTTGTTTTGTAACGTCCTACTAAGCTGTCAATTAAATCTACACCTCCCATGAATTTGTTGTATTGCTTAATTATATCAGGAAAAAATAATTTCAATAGTTTGTTTTGTTTTTCTGTTAAATCGTTTGATATTTTGTTGAATAGGTTTTCGCCCGCAAAAAGTAGACAAAAGCGTTACTATCTTATTATCCTTCCAAACAACATTTGTCACATCAATATTTTCCATTGAAGCAACATACTCGTAAGATGATCCTCTAGGTTCGGAATTCATGTCCTTTATGGAGGGTAGTTTATTATTAGGAATACGATCCCGCCTAACAGTTCCCACTGTTTGAATTCCTAGTTTCGCCAATTCTACTACAAGAGGAATAGTGGTGTGGTAGTTATCAAAATATAGATGATAGTTAAGACCTCTGGGTATATTTCGAGTCAAACGTACTACTATATTTGCAGATGCTCCAAGATTTTTTTCGTTTGCTAGCCGTTTGGCGTGGTCATTTTCCTGGCCAGTGTAGATTTCAAAATTGTACGAAAAACCACTTGCTCCACTCAACACGAATAGTTTATAGCCCCATTTGTGGGGTTTAGCTGGATTATACTGCTTCATGTATGATCGAGCTTTTGTGGAACAAATTTGTTCGTCAAGGGAAAGGTTTTCTTCATATGGTACTTCCTGAAATCTGCTTATTAAGCTGGTAATAAATGGCCTGATTTTGTGTAGGCGATCATGCTGCGGATGGTCTCGAGCAAACATGGTTTCATTATTATTAAAATGTATTACACGCTTAATTTGTTCAAATCTGTTTACAGACATTGCCTTCTGAATAATAATGTTACCTATCTTAGCATTCCAGTAATCTTGTATGCTGGGGACTTGATGGATTGATGTTAACATAGTTATCCCAACAAATCGTTTGATTTCATTCAGCGTTACATTTATCGGATTTGCTATATTGCATTGAGAAGCATATAAGTTTGATTGTTCAGTGACAGATGAAAATATTTCATCATTGAACAGGAAATCAAAAAACTGAAAAGGAGTAGTCAGTTCCAAAATTGTTGACGGTAAGGCTGAGTCGCCTTTGAATTTAACTTTTTCAGCATCTACAGTGAATTCCTTTCTTTTCCATAAATTTTTTTTGTACGCTAGCTTTATATTTTTAAGCTCATTGTCGGCTATTGAATTAATGTCTTGCTGATTTGGTGGCACGTTTTCATTTTCATGAACTGACAAATCCCTTTCAAATTGTATCTCTTCTTCATCTTCATCCAATATGTTCAATATATTTTCCAAATCGAGATCCTGCTCAGGAAGTACATCCGAAATATTAATTTCTTTAAACTGATCGTCTTCGCAATCACTAAATCCATCTTCACTTTCGGTCCAATTATTGACTATTGCCAATAGGTCTTTATCCGTAAGGGAGCGTTTTGAATGAAACATCCCGCAAATCACTGCTGCAACAAAAATCAAATCATATACATTTGTATGTATTAGCGTTAACGACGAAATGCATGATGTCTCATATATGAGACATACGATACAAGTGAACGAATGCATGATGTCTCATATATGATACATATGAATTTAAAACGGCTTAATTCCATACTAATAGATATTTTTCTTAAATTTATAGTTTTCACATTTAAAGAAACTATTTCTACAATTAAAGACACTTACTTACCAATCAATAACCTTATATATAATAATTTAATAATTAATTTACTGAACACACAACTACCACTCATATAAAGATCTGGAACTTAACTTTTTTTTTTTTTTTTTTTTTTTTTTTTTTCCGTGGGCTGGTGGAAATCTTCATAGACACGATGAGCACGTGCCCAAAGTAGTGTGAGATTTTTACTCACTAAAACCACCACCCATTTGGTATTTCTATTGCAACTAAGTATTCGACTTATCCAGCAATTTTTTTATCACGATTATATAATATGTTTGGCAGGTAACTTTCCTTTGAGAGTTCCTGCTTTTCCGCAATTATAGCGCGGTTTTTTATTATCGGGCCAAATCTAAGGGTTTAGTTCTTTGAAGACGTCGCAATATATTTGTTTCGTCAAGAATTTGGAGGACTGTTGTGTTAACGTGTCCTAATAAACGTTTTTTATGTTTTCGTGCAAAATTTTTTGTTTCATCTTTAACCGCGGGAATACCCAGATCTCTGCGTAGATCTTCGTTCCTTACGTACCACGGCGCATTGACGAATGATCTTAACATTTTGTTTTCAAAAGTTTGTAAAATGTTTAGATTCGTTTCACTGGTACAACCCCATAGTTGTATACCATATGTCCAAACCGGTTTTAGCACTTGCTTGTATAATAGCAGCTTGTTATCAAGGTTAAGCTTCGAATATTTTCCGAGCAACCAGTACAGTTCTCTGTATTTATTCTTAAGTTCTTCGCATTTCTTTTTTACATGCGACTTCCATTTTAATTTTGCATCGAGTGTCATACCGAGATATTTCGCTTCATTTGCAAACGGGACTCGAACCGTATTTAGAAATACAGGCAAATTGTTTGTCCGTTTATACGAAAAATCTACATGGATCGATTTGCTCTCATTAAGTGCAATCCGCCAGGATTTAGTCCATTCATTAACCTCGTTAAGAGCGTTTTGTAATTTAATATTTGTTTCCTCTATTGTTGTGGCAACTGCTAGTATAGCAGTATCGTCAGCAAACGTTGCAACTATTGTATCGTTTGTTTGTGGGATATCACGAGTGAATATGAGGTACAGGATTGGTCCAAGGACGCTTCCTTGCGGTACACCTGCCATTATTTCTTTGAACTCGGAATATTCGCTTCCAAGTTTCACACGGAAGAGTCTATGCTCAAGATACGACACGAGGATTTCATATAATTGTTCTGGCAAAACTTGACTTAGTTTATAAGTAAGGCCTTTGTGCCACACCTTGTCAAAAGCTTGCGACACGTCAAGAAATACGGCTGAACAAATTTTCTTTTCTTCGAAAGCTTTCTCAATTACATCTGTAATTCGATGTACTTGGTCCACCGTTGAATGTTTACTTCTAAACCCAAATTGATGGTCAGGTAAAAGACGTTTCTGTTCAATTATGGGGTGTAAGCGACCGAGTAATATCCGTTCAAAAACTTTTGAAATTATTGGAAGAAGTGAAATAGGCCTGTAAGATTTTATTTCATTCGGTGATTTTCCTGGTTTTAGAACCATAATCACTTCCGCGACTTTCCACTGTCTTGGTATGTATTCTAATCTGATTGCTGCATTTATAATAAAAAGAAGCTTAGTTAATGGTTTCCGAGGCAACATTTTAAGAAGTTCTCCTGTAATCAGGTCATAACCCGGAGCTTTTTTAGGCTTTAGTTTCTGTATTTCCCGTTTAAGCTCGGCAATACTTGCATATCTTACTATGTTATTATCGGTTGTACTCTCGAATATATTAATGTTTTCATTTTGCGCCGGACCATCAAATGGCTTAAATGTTTCCTCAAGATGTGAGGCAAAAACGTCAGCTTTTTCCTTATCGCTCTTTGCCCAAACGTCTTGAGTTACCCTAATGGGCGGCACAGCGATTTTTGGCCGTTTTATGACTCTGATTGCTTTCCAGAGCGAATAATTCGATTCCTTTCCAGCGGTTAGGCTTTGCAGATAAGTTTCTACTGAATGGTTTTTAAAGTATTTAATCGAATTTGATAGCAAATTACTCAACCGATTGAGATGTGTTTTATCTTGCGGGGCACGAGTTTGGTGCCATCTTTTACGAGCTTTTCTTTTTTGTCTTACTAAATCTTGTATTTCACGGGGGTACTTAATTTTACTATAGCTCACTATTTTGTTCTGTTGAGGAGTATTATTCCATGCTGCTTTTTGGATGGTATTGATAAATGAGTCAACAGCGACTTCGAGTTCCAATGGGGTTCTAAGCGATACACCCAGTCGGATATTATTTTCAATATCGTTTTTGAAACCTTCCCAGTTGGTTTTCGCGTTTGTTAATCTGGGTGGTTTTTCATTTATAATCAGTGACTCGCTCATTGTTAAAATGACTGGAGAATGATCAGAGGAAAGATCAAAGCATTCTTCAACTTTGATTCGATTGGACGGCAGACCTTTTACAATAAAAAAATCGATCAAATCCGGTATTTTTCAAGCATCAGTTGGCCAGTAAGTTGGTTTTCCCGTAGAATGAAATTCGGTATTGTACTTTCTACCTATATCATAAAGCATCCTACCTTTCTGTGATATGCATCTAGATCCCCAGAATGTATGTTTTGCATTAAAGTCTCCTCCGATGACAAAACGTTGTCCAAGGGAATTAAGCAAGTTTTCAAAGTCAATTTTCTCAACCTTTTTTTTTTTTTTCGTCTAGACATGTTTACAGTTGGCACCAGGGTAAAAACGAAATGAATATTTAGAGAATAATAAAAAAAACCGTTACAAAGGCGGACATGTATCATATATGATACATCATGCATTTAAGGGTTTAATAATGTCTCAAGATGGTGCCATGATCAAGGGCTGGTTATCAATGCTGTTAAAACAAAGATGATGCATATACGCATGCCACGTCAACCTGAAGCGTCTATACGTATATATCACCAAAACGAAGACTGTCCAACCACAAGCAAAAGTGATGCTATTGAAGTAGTGAAATCAATAAAATATCTTGGAATCATAATTGATGATCACTTCTTGTGGCATGAACACATAAATAAATTACGGATGCAATTTAAAAGTGCTGTTTTTGCGATGGTGTATCTAAAAAGATATACTAGCGCTGATGTCCAAAAACAAGTATACCTTTCTCTCGCTGAATCTCGCTTAAGATACAAAATATTAGCTTGGGGAAATGCATCGAAAACCCACCTAGATAAGATACTAAATATTCAGCATCCATTATTTAAAATAGTCAGTACTAGCCATTTTAATTTAAAGGTATTAGATGTTAACGGCATATATAAGATGACAGCTTTATTACAATACTATGACGATCAACGATACCAACAAAACATACGCCATAATCTCAATACAAGAAGAAGAGCTCAGGGATTGCTGGAAACACCTGAAACCTATAAAATCTATGGGCAAAGACATCCAAGTTACGCCCTACCAGCAATAATGAATGTACTACCAGCAAAAACTTAAAAAACATTTTAAACTTTAACAAACGCAAAAAAGATGTAAAAAAGTATCTTTTAAACATACATCATGTATATTAACTCCATATAAACATTTGTGAATGACTAAATTTATTGAAAATTGTAAATTAATTATAAATACCTACTCTTTCAAATTTCCACAACCGATAAACTGTGAAATATTATCAATATAGAATATGCAACCACCTGCAGATAAGCAATAAGCTTCGCGGGTAAATGAATTATTATAACGTTTTAAAGAAAGAATAAAGAAAGAATAAAAAATAATAAAAAAAATAATGAATAACATTAACGCGTTGCGCGATTGTGTATCTTTCCATGGTTCAAATTCAATTAGTCTGCAATTGGGAAATGATAAATGAAATGCTGAAAAAAACTTGACGTTTAGGTGTGGTTCACATCAAACATCAGCCCTTAACCACCATATACAAGCAAGCGCTAAAGCCAGTCTGGACATGTGGTATACAACTATGGGGTTGTAAAGGGTGATCCATTTCGAGGTTCCCTACTTTTTTAAAGAAAAAACACAGAAAATTCAAATTTAATGGAGAGAGTGCTTATTATCATTTGAAAGAACATTCTTTGGCATTTATTTTTTGAAGATTATGTCTATCAAATATTGGCCGTTGCTACGTCGCAGATGGTCCATCCGTTGAGTCCAATTTTCGATCACTCGTTCGAGCATTTCGACTGGTAACTGGCGAATGACACGCGTGATGTTTTCCTCCGTGGCCTGAATCGAAGCGGGTTTGTCGGCATAAGCTTTTGACTTTACATATCCCCACAGGAAAAAAGTCTAACGGTGTGATATCACACGATCTTGGTGGCCAATTGACCGGCCCAAAACGTGAAATTATGTGCTCACCGAAATGTTCTCTCAATAAGTCCATTGATTGATGCGATGTGTGGGAAGTGGCGCCGTCTTGCTGAAACCAAATGTCGCCGAGATCACGAGCTTCAATTTCAGGCATCAAACAGTCGGTTATCATGGCACGATAACGGTCGCCATTGACGGTTACGTTCGCACCGGCATAATTTTTAAAGAAATATGGACCGATGATTCCACCGGCCCACAAACCACACCAAACCGTTGTTTTTTTTTGGATGAAGTGGCAGTTCTTCAATCTCTTCAGGTTGTTCTTCGTCCCAAATGCGGCAATTTTGTGTGTTTACATACCCATTGAGCAAGAAATGGGCCTCATCGCTAAACAAAATTTGCCTCGAAAACGTCGGATCTTCTCGGAACTTTTCAAGAGCCCATAGAGCGAAGCGATGTCGCTTGGGAAGGTCGAGCGGCTTCAGTTGTTGCACAAGCTGTATTTTGTACGCTTTCAATTTAAGATCTTGACGTAAAATGCGCCAAGTCGTTCCATACGTCAGTCCGAGTTGCTGCGAACGGCGCCGAATCGACTCTCTACGGTCGTCGTGTACACTCTCAGCTACGGCCGCTATATTTTCTTCACAGCGTGCCTGGACGTGGTCTATTCGGTCGAATATTATCCAATAATGAATGCTGGGTCTCAAAATGGGTGATGGTGTTGCGAATAGTACGCTCAGTAGGCCGAATATGTTGACCATAAGTTGAGCGAAGTGCACGAAACACATTCCTCACAGAACGTGAATTTTCATGATAAAGTTGAACAATTTGTAAACGTTGTTCACGCGTAAGTCTTTCCATTATGAAATGCCAAACAATACTAAACAAAAATAACATGACAGCATGACACGACTCACACGCGATCTGTCAAAAAAGGCTATTGAAAAAAGTATCTCTACTTGGATCACCCGTTACCAGTGAAACGAATCTAAATATCTTTTAAAAAATCTTTTTAAAAAAAAATGTTATGATCATTCGTCAATGCGCCGTGGTATGTAAAAAATGAAGATCTACACAGAGATCTGGGTATTCCCGCGGTTAAAGATGAAAAGAAACATTTGGCATGCAATACAAATACAAAAAGGGTGGTGGTTTTAGTGAGTTAAAGTCTCACACTACTTTGGGCACGTACTCATCGTATCTATGAAGATTTCTACCAGCCCATAGGGAAAATGAAAAAAATTACAATAATTTAGCTTGATAGACATTTATGACGAACATTACTTTCGGCGATGCGGGGTTAAATGTCATCAATGCATATGCCAACCAAGCTAAATTCGACCGGGGGGGGGGGGGGGGCTAGAGTAAGAAAACTACGAAGAACTCTAATGGCTTACTACCATAAACGTCAAATCGGTACAGCCGAATGCGAAGACATAAATTTACGTGGGACAACTTAAAGCGAAACTTTTGAATTAGTTTCGCCTATAGTGGTTTTTTCCAAGAAAACAAGTCGCAACTTTAAATTAATGTGGTCACACCTTCAAGACTCTGCTATGTGACGGATTGTGGCGGTATGTCTTGGCTTTTAAGTACCCAGACTCACCTTAATATTGCAAGGGTTTTCATTGTTTAATTATTTTAAACAATAAAACATGAAATTGGTTGTGGATGTGGCTGTCTCGGTGTAAATCGATTTCATGCATAAGGCATTTTAAATTTCCGTCGTTCGGTTCGGGAATGTGTCTTTAAATAGGTCGCAGAACTGCACTCCACTTCAACTGAATATGCACACAAATTTCCTAAGGTATGTTGTCGATTTGTTCTTAACTATGAGCGTTAATGTATCATTTGATGATGCTGACTGTTTGCTGATGATGTTGAAAAAACAAATCAGAAGGAATAATTAAAAAAGTACCGCTATTTCTTTTCTCGCTTTTCTTGCAAAGCGTTCCATATGGAAAAATGCATTTTTTTCGCGTCAATTGAATAAACACAACAACTAAAGTTAGAGATAAAATCTAACGGAATGTAATAAAATAAATTTTTCTTTAAATATTTTTTTTATTGGTTATTTCTAGTAGTGGGTACTGCCACATTTTTTCTTAATTACTTCATATATCCGGTGTGGCATGGAATCGTATAGCCTCTTTAAGTAGTCCAGCGAAATTTCCCTCCACGCTAATTTAATGGCAGCAGTAAGTGATTCTCTGTCTTCAAACTGACGGCCCGATTCATAAACTTTTCGAACCAACCCTTTGCCATACATTTTCTATACGGTTCAGGTCGGGTGAGTACGGCGGCCATTGAAGCAAAATCCAACATTCTGGCAGTGTATCCAAGTTTTCAAAATGCGCGACGGGTTGATGGATGCGTTTTCCACCCGTTGGAAAATTCAGTTAATGGGTCCAAAAATATCCGAAAATTTAGGAAATTTTCTTTCCAAAATTCCATTATAGGTTATTGCAGTAATTTTTGACTTTTCAGACTCAAGGTCAATAGTCTCATAGTAGCTAACTGCAACCCATACCATAACTCCAACTTCTCGACTATGATGCCGCGCTAAAAATCGTTCTTCCTTCCTCACATCATGATAATAATAATTAAAGCCATCAGGGCCATCAAAATTGAACTTCTACTCATTAGAAAAAACCACGTTGTGCCATTCATTTTTCCAACTCATATGCAGTCTAGAAAATTCTAAGCGAATACCTTTACGTTGCTCGTTTAGTGATGGTTTGGAGATTCAATCGTTTTAAATGATCCGAGCTGATTATTACTCTGCGGACTGTTGAAACACTTGCAGTTACACTAGCTTTGTGCTAAATTTTTGCCGCTGAGTCACTCGAATTGGAAGCACATCTCAAAATTGCACGTTGATTATTTGCTGTTGTTGCCGTTTTTTTTACCCCCTTTCATGTTTTTCCCGTACAAACTTTTATTTCTGAGGTTCGAATAGACAACACGAATAATTTGTTCAATTTTGGTGGCTATAGCACGCACGCTTTTATTCTTTTAACAAATCAACTTTAGCTCTATCGGCACTATTCGAAGCTTTTGCGCTACTAATTTTTTTTTTTAATTTTTATTAAACGACTAAAATTCACTGAGGACACTTCAACTTTTGATTTAGTATGCCAATCACCACAAAACTCTCACAAACCATGAAGATAATGACCGTGAATGACCGTGTGTCTATTCAGTTGACTCAAAAAAAAGATGCATTTCTTCATATGAAATGCTTTGGAAGAGATCCAGAGAAAAACTAACGGTGCTTTTTGAAATATTATTTCTCATTTCTTTTCACAACATCATAGACAAACAGCTAGCAGCAAGAAATTATGAATTCACGTATAACAATTGGAACTAATGAGTCGCATACCTTCGGAAAATGGTGTGTCTATTCAGTTGACGCTGAGTGTATGAAAACTACACAGATTAGGATCGAACTGAAATTTTATTTGACAACAGCGATCTTTAGAAAAATCTTCAATTAGATGATCACTTTGGGGTACAATCACATTTGAGGTTAGCGATAAAACATGGCTCTGTATAGGTCATCTTGGGTTCTTTCCACGATCTGCTGAACTGTGAAAATTTGATCAGTTTTGGAATTTCCAGGGCTAAAATTATACTTATAAGGGCCGAACAGGTTGTTGGTAAACGGTTTCTTGTGGATCAGTGAATGTGTGGTAAAAAACCAGAAAGGGGCTAATAAAACGGCAAAAACAGCTCCAGATGCAGAACTGAAAATTTATTTGACCAAAGCGATCTTTACAAAATTCCTCAATCAGGTGATCACTTTGGGGAGCAATCCAATTTGAGGTTAGTGATAAAACATGGCTCTGTATAGATCATCGATGGTGGTGGGTATCGATTTGGACATCTTGGGTTTTCTCCACGATCTGCTGAAGTGTGAAAATTTGATCAGTTTTGGAATTTCCAGGGCTAAAACTATACTTAAGGGCAGAACAGGTTTTTGGTAAACGGTTTCTTGTATATCGGTGAATGTATGGCAAAAAACCAGAATTGGGGTAATAAAACGGCAAAAACAGCTGCAGATGCAGACCTGAAAATTAATTTGTCCACAGCGATCTTCACAAAAATCTTCAATTAGATGATCACTTTGGGGAACAATCACATTTGAGGTTAGCGATAAAACATGTCTCTGTATAGTTCATTGGGGGTGGTGGGTATCGATTTGGACATCTTGGGTTTTTTCCACGATCTGCTGAAGTGTGAAAATTGGATCGGTTGTGGACTTTCCTTGCCTAAAACCACACTGATAAGGGCCGAACAGGTTGTTGGTAAACGGTTTCTCTTGGATCGGTGAATGAATGGGAAAAAACCAGAAAGAGTGTAATAAAACGGCAAAAACAGCTGCAGATGCACAACTGAAAATTTATTTGACCAAAGCGATCTTTACAAAATTCCTCAATCAGTTGATCACTTTCGGGAGCAATCCCATTTGAGGTTAGTGATAGAACATGGCTCTGTTTTTTGTGGATCAGGGAATGTATGGAAAAAAAACAGCAACGGGATTATAAAACGGCAAAAACAGCTGCAGATGCAGCTGGTGTTTCCGTTTTATTACCCCCTTTCTGTTTTTTTTTTCATGCGACACTTGCATGTAGATCACATAAAACTTCGCCCCATTTTTATAGCAATTGCTATCCTTAATAAGATCACGTACAATATTTCGAGCAATGAATCCCATAAGCTTGAACAATGTCGTGTCTATTCAGTTAAGGCAGAGTATGTATATGTATGTACGCATATGTGGAGCCGCGATAGACAAAGTCCCGTACTACCTCAAAGTTATATCTGGCAATGGTGAAGTTCTGTCCAATTCGTCGTTGTGTGTCCTTTCATGTTGACAGCATATACTTCGTCTTGTCCTTATTTACTGCTAAACCCATTTTTGCCTCTTCCTTCTCTATACTAGCAAACGTGGCTATGTAATCACGCTGAGTCCTACCAATGATGTCAATATCGTCGGCGTATTCTAGTAGTTGCACTGATTTTTGTGTAAATTGTGCCTTTGCACAAATTTTGCACAATCCTCTTAAGAATCAGATTGCAGAATTCACATGACAGCCGTAACCGCCTGAAACCGTTTACCAACAACCTGATCGGCCCTTATCAGTGTGGTTTTGGGCCAGGAAAGTCCATAACCGATCAAATTGTCACACCTTGGCAGATCCTAAAAAAAAACCACATGTCACATGACAGCCGTAACATTTGAACGCCTGAAACGGTTTACTAACAACCTGATCGGCCCTTATCAGTGTGGTTTTGGGCCATAAAAGTCAACAACCGATCAAATTTTCACACTTCGGCAGATCCTGGAAAAAAAACAGGAAGTCCATATCGATGCCCACCACCTATTCTCGATTCCAAAACCGCATACAGCGTTTATAAAGACGAACTATACACACCCATGTCTAGCTGTGGTATACCACCCAAACTTGTCCGTTTGTGTAGGATGACGATGGGGAATTCTCGCTGCTCCATCAGGGTCGACACTTTCGATACCAAAAAAGGATTTTCAAAGATTTTCGTTCCCCCAAAAAAAAAAAAACCACAGCATTATGCTGGCAGTTTCGGCTGCACAAGGTGGCTTCTTTTTTTGGACTCACATACTACGTGATACTGGGAAAACCTTTCTCAGTTCTCTAATTCTCGCCGCAATACGATTAAATTATGGAATTCTATTGTCGTGGGATATTGCTCCCAGTAGATCAAGTGTATAAATTTTGAAAATCCGTCCACTGAGACCCACCTTTTCATAAAAACTTAATTATTGGCCAAACGTTAAGGGATTTCGAAAAAGTGTGTGAATAATTTTTTTTGTTTATATAAAGTAAATTCTTCGCCCACCATTTCACAAAAACTTAATTATTGGCCAACCGTTTAGGAATTTCCAAAAAGCGTCTGAATAACATTTTTCGTTCTTGGGATTATCTATTTCAAGAAATTCGAAAAAAACACATTCAAGGCAAAAACCAAAGTTATGGATATTAATTTCAATATTTCATCCATAGATTATTTCATCTTAGCCCAGTTTTTGGGGCGATTAAAAGCGATTTGTATATCCTTTCCCATAGTATATGCGATAGAAAAACGTTGTTTTTCTGTCCATCCATACAAAAAGATTTTTATAAACCCTCTGAGCAATATATTTTGACGACGGCATTTTCTATTGTACCATCTTTGTACACGTTTCAGCCGCACCCAATTTTTGGGTAAGTCTGGGATGGGATATTAAATGGCATGACTGACTGTAGTCGGTGTGATTTGGTACATATGGTACATCTCACAATAACAATTCCTAATTTATTTTTACAAGCCAAATTCAGCTTGGATATTTTCTTAATCTAGATCGTTTATTTTTATCTAAAGCAATTTTCATTTCAAGTTTCGGGGAAAAATTGATCTTTGAGTAAAATCTGGGAATCCGAATTGAAAACGCTTTTTAACAAAATCGAATATAGAAAAAGACATATATTCACACATATTGTACACACACAGGCATCTAACACTAATACCCCTTGCCATCCCACATAGAAAAAGAAATCAATTACCTACATCCACACATATTGTACCCACCCAGGCATCTCACTAATACCCCTTGCCATCCCACATAGAAAAAGAAATCAAATACCTACATCCACACATATTGTACCCACACAGGCATCTCACACTAATACCCCTTGCCATCCCACATAGAAAAAGAAATCGAATACCTACTTCCACACATATTGCACCCACACAGGCATCTCACTAATACCCCTTGCCATCCCACATAGAAAAAGAAATCGAATATCTACATCCACACATACTGTCCCCACACAGATATCTCAGCGGTTGCCATTTGCAATCTTACTCACAATACAATGACGTTTCACATATGCGTGCATATTTTTATTTTCATATGATAATCACATACTGAAGCCAAATGATGATGTGGTGGGGTAAATTGAAAAATCAGTTGAAATTATGTATATCTCTCGAGTCTCTAAAAAACTACCCACACATGAATGCTACTGCAAAACATATTGTTTCGATATTGTACTAGATTTAGATACAAGGTCGGAAAAGTACTATTTAGTGTTGATACAAAAAAATGTTATCAAAAGCATTTATCAACTTCACAAAAATATCCTTCGAATAAGATATTTTTGAGACTATGGACATGCCATTTCCAATACCTAATCGACATATGGGCCCTCCATTCCACAGCTGAATCCAACCCAGCTAAAAAAGGGATCTCGGAAATATCAAGAGGTTTCAGTAAACAAAATTATTTACTCAAATGTTAGGCCGTGTGTCAATTGCTTAGTTTAGGTTTTATTTATAAAATTTGTTTGAAGCATTTTAACGCATCAAGTTAAATCCTGTATGGGTACAGTATAATGCGGTGTCCCATTGCGTGACCGGACAGATTCCTGTTGAAACGAGCACGTACGCTGCCACTGTTTCCATGCAATCGGGTCACCTTGCCCCAGATTGCACTCAGCCTGGTCTTCCTCTCTGGGTGTTGTGGCACACACTTCCTGGTCTGTGCTTTGTACACATAAAAACAACGCTTGCCAATATAGAAGTTACCGTCTTATTTCCTGCGGCAACCCTAGTTCTTGAGGATGGATTGGTTTTCGTGTTGATTTCTCAGACCGCGCTTGTATCCAGTGAAGACAGCTTTGGCGACGAGACGACCACGACGCTTCAGTGGGCGAACGTGTTTCTCGCACTTATCGACGACCTTTTCAGCCTGGGAGGGCTTAGGAGCCTGGGCAGGTACTGCTGCTGGTTTAACAGCTGTGTCTACCATTGCTTCAGGAAACTTGACAAATGGCGACAAAAAAGCGTTAAACAATATTTAAGAAAATTTATTTCTCATTCGAATATCATATTTCTGTAAAAATTCAAATTGTTGACTTGTGTCTACTACTTTTGTGTTTGAATATAGTTGTCTCAGTGACAGCTGTGAATTAAAAAAAACCTCTCCTTGTCGAATTGCGAGTAATAAAAAAATGAAAACGTGTATTTAAATTCTGACAGTAAAATAATCAAAATTGTGCCCTACCATCCTACACATATTAATTATATTTTTAATTTAAAAATTCAAATTTTAAAACAAATCGATAAAATCACGAAGAACTGTTATCGAAAGATCTCAATAACACTTGTAATCGTTTATCATGTATACGAGCACTCATACCTACTCAAAGATTAGAAATCTAGTACGTACTATGTTCTCTGCGAGCTCTGGAAATAGCTCGCATACGCACGCATTCATTTATTTACACATAGCAACCGCAGATCACATTCAGTTCTCTTCACAGAGCAAAGCAGATCGGTTCGCTTTCATTGTATTTAGAATACATTCCACATAAATACCATTTTCAGTGATTTTATAAGTGAAAAAAAAAATACAAAAAATTTTTTAAAACAGTAAAAATCCTGAAGAAAAAAGTGCAACGACTACAGGTAAATTGTGTTTTAATACTTTTTTTCACATACAAATAAATTTAAATTGAATTTTAAAGTTTTTTCTTTCTGCATTAAAAATTGCATTTAAAATATTTTTCACAATTTTCTCATACTGGCCGCCGGCCGACGCGCAATAATTAAAAAATGATTACTGCAACCTTGAATTGATGAATGCTGTCGCATTAGTCGAATTCCCTTTTTATTTCATATCAGAATTTTATTTCATAAAACAATATCCTTGTTTACTTTCTATCTCAGGCATTTCAAAGTTCATTGCAAATGTATCTTCATTCTAGTGGAAATGATATATGTTTCCTTAAAATGTTAAAATGTTGTTGCCAAGGAGTAGGATTTGAAATGTGTTGTCCTTGAACATTGTGTGATTTTTCGAATTTTGTTTCGTGTTAGATAGAAAAATATATTTTTATGAAATGGTATGGGATCGCGTTTTAAATTTTTTTTGAGAAAAATTCCCTAACAAGTATTTGTGGGCTCAAATAATAACATATATGGACGAAATTTTCAGAGTACCTAATTTCATCAACATTTTTTCGAATTTTGTTTTTTGTTAAATAAAAAAAATTTTTTTATGAAATGGTATGGGATCGCGTCATAATTTTTTTTGAGAAAGATTCCCTAAAAGTATTTGTGGGCTAAAATAATAACATATATGGACGAAATTTTCAGAGTACCTACTTTCATCAACATTTTTTCGAATTTCGTTTTTTGTTAAATAAAAAAAATTTCTTTTATGAAATGGTATGGGATCGCGTCATAATTTTTTTTTGAGAAAGATTCCCTAAAAGTATTTGTGGGCTCAAATAATAACATATATGGACGAAATTTTCAGAGTACCTACTTTCATCAACATTTTTTCGAATTTCGTTTTTTGTTAAATAACAAAATTTCTTTTATGAAATGGTATGGGATCGCGTCATAATTTTTTTTTGAGAAAGATTCCCTAAAAGTATTTGTGGGCTCAAATAATAACATATATGGACGAAATTTTCAGAGTACCTACTTTCATCAACATTTTTTCGAATTTCGTTTTTTGTTAAATAACAAAATTTCTTTTATGAAATGGTATGGGATCGCGTCATAATTTTTTTTTGAGAAAGATTCCCTAAAAGTATTTGTGGGCTAAAATAATAACATATATGGACGAAATTTTCAGAGTACCTAATTTCATCAACATTTTTTCGAATTTCGTTTTTTGTTAAATAAAAAAATTTCTTTTATGAAATGGTATGGGATCGCGTCATAATTTTTTTTTTGAGAAAAATTCCCTAACAAGAATTTGTGGGCTAAAATAATAACATATATGGACGAAATTTTCAGAGTACCTAATTTCATCAACATTTTTTCGAATTTCGTTTTTTGTTAAATAAAAAATTTTCTTTTATGAAATGGTATGGGATCGCGTCATAATTTTTTTTTGAGAAAGATTCCCTAACAAGAATTTGTGGGCTAAAATAATAACATATATGGACGAAATTTTCAGAGTACCTAATTTCATCAACATTTTTTCGAATTTCGTTTTCTGTTAAATAAAAAAAATTCTTTTATGAAATGGTATGGGATCGCGTCATAATTTTTTTTTTGAGAAAAATTCCCTAACAAGTATTTGTGGGCTCAAAGAATAACATATATGGACGAAATTTTCAGAGTACCTACTTTCATCAACATTTTTTCGAATTTCTTTTTTTGTTAAATAAAAAAATTTCTTTTATGAAATGGTATGGGATCGCGTCATAATTTTTTTTTTTGAGAAAAATTCCCTAACAAGAATTTGTGGGCTTAAATAATAACATATATGGACGAAATTTTCAGAGTACCTAATTTCATCAACATTTTTTCGAATTTCGTTTTTTGTTAAATAAAAAATTTTCTTTTATGAAATGGTATGGGATCGCGTCATAATTTTTTTTTGAGAAAGATTCCCTAAAAGTATTTGTGGGCTCAAATAATAACATATATGGACGAAATTTTCAGAGTACCTACTTTCATCAACATTTTTTCGAATTTCGTTTTTTGTTAAATAACAAAATTTCTTTTATGAAATGGTATGGGATCGCGTCATAATTTTTTTTTGAGAAAGATTCCCTAAAAGTATTTGTGGGCTCAAATAATAACATATATGGACGAAATTTTCAGAGTACCTACTTTCATCAACATTTTTTCGAATTTCGTTTTTTGTTAAATAACAAAATTTCTTTTATGAAATGGTATGGGATCGCGTCATAATTTTTTTTTGAGAAAGATTCCCTAAAAGTATTTGTGGGCTAAAATAATAACATATATGGACGAAATTTTCAGAGTACCTAATTTCATCAACATTTTTTCGAATTTCGTTTTTTGTTAAATAAAAAAATTTCTTTTATGAAATGGTATGGGATCGCGTCATAATTTTTTTTTGAGAAAAATTCCCTAACAAGAATTTGTGGGCTAAAATAATAACATATATGGACGAAATTTTCAGAGTACCTAATTTCATCAACATTTTTTCGAATTTCGTTTTTTGTTAAATAAAAAATTTTCTTTTATGAAATGGTATGGGATCGCGTCATAATTTTTTTTTGAGAAAGATTCCCTAACAAGAATTTGTGGGCTAAAATAATAACATATATGGACGAAATTTTCAGAGTACCTAATTTCATCAACATTTTTTCGAATTTCGTTTTCTGTTAAATAAAAAAAATTCTTTTATGAAATGGTATGGGATCGCGTCATAATTTTTTTTTTGAGAAAAATTCCCTAACAAGTATTTGTGGGCTCAAAGAATAACATATATGGACGAAATTTTCAGAGTACCTACTTTCATCAACATTTTTTCGAATTTCTTTTTTTGTTAAATAAAAAAATTTATTTTATGAAATGGTATGGGATCGCGTCATAATTTTTTTTTTTGAGAAAAATTCCCTAACAAGAATTTGTGGGCTTAAATAATAACATATATGGACGAAATTTTCAGAGTACCTAATTTCATCAACATTTTTTCGAATTTCGTTTTTTGTTAAATAAAAAAATTTCTTTTATGAAATGGTATGGGATCGCGTCATAATTTTTTTTTGAGAAAGATTCCCTAACAAGAATTTGTGGGCTAAAATAATAACATATATGGACAAAATTTTCAGAGTACCTAATTTCATCAACATTTTTTCGAATTTCGTTTTCTGTTAAATAAAAAAAATTCTTTTATGAAATGGTATGGGATCGCGTCATAATTTTTTTTTTGAGAAAAATTCCCTAACAAGTATTTGTGGGCTCAAAGAATAACATATATGGACGAAATTTTCAGAGTACCTACTTTCATCAACATTTTTTCGAATTTCTTTTTTTGTTAAATAAAAAAATTTCTTTTATGAAATGGTATGGGATCGCGTCATAATTTTTTTTGAGAAAGATTCCCTAAAAGTATTTGTGGGCTCAAATAATAACATATATGGACGAAATTTTCAGAGTACCTACTTTCATCAACATTTTTTCTAATTTCGTTTTTTGTTAAATAAAAAAATTTCTTTTATGAAATGGTATGGGATCGCGTCATAATTTTTTTTTTGAGAAAAATTCCCTAACAAGAATTTGTGGGCTAAAATAATAACATATATGGACGAAATTTTCAGAGTACCTATTTTCATCAACATTTTTTCGAATTTCGTTTTTTGTTAAATAAAAAAAATTCTTTTATGAAATGGTATGGGATCGCGTCATAATTTTTTTTTGAGAAAGATTCCCTAAAAGTATTTGTGGGCTCAAATAATAACATATATGGACGAAATTTTCAGAGTACCTACTTTCATCAACATTTTTTCGAATTTCGTTTTTTGTTAAATAAAAAAAATTCTTTTATGAAATGGTATGGGATCGCGTCATAATTTTTTTTGTGAGAAAGATTCCCTAAAAGTATTTGTGGGCTCAAATAATAACATATATGGACGAAATTTTCAGAGTACCTACTTTCATCAACATTTTTTCGAATTTTGTTTTTTGTTAAATAAAAAAATTTCTTTTATGAAATGGTATGGGATCGCGTCATAATTTTTTTTTGAGAAAGATTCCCTAAAAGTATTTGTGGGCTCAAATAATAACATATATGGACGAAATTTTCAGAGTACCTAATTTCATCAACATTTTTTCGAATTTTGTTTCGTGTTAGATAGAAATTTTTTTTTTATGAAATGGTATGGGATCGCGTCTTGATTTTTTTTTTGAGAAAAATTCCCTGACAATTATTTGTTTCTTGTGGACCGCGTGACGCGATTCCTTCATTGCATGTATACATGAACGATTTGCCAGTTATTAAGTCGTGAATGCCCAAACAATAAGTCCAAAGCTGTCTTTTATAATAAGCTACTCCTGTGGAAATTACCGGTGTCGGAAGAGTTTTCATAAGGTCGAAGGCTATAACTGCATACTCATTTTTGTTTAATTGAGAGTCTACCTTCATGCCATTTCTTGCTGGCTCAGCTATTCTTTGATGCAAATCCCGTTCACTTAAGAGCCGCTCCTTTTCAGATGTGTGGCTTGCAGCTTCTATCTGAACTTTATATAAGTCACATTTTTTGCAGGTATCAGAAAGAGGAGCTCGAAAATGCAAGTTAAAATTCTCTGAAAATATCTTAGTAAAAACGAACTTGGAAACAGCTTTATCAGACTGCACTGCTCCATGGTAAAGATTGTACAAAATTGTAATAAAATTGTAATATTTAACGTTGGTGCCAAAAATTCTCTTTGAATATTTTTATTCCTGGAATAATGGGATTTATATCTGGGAAACTTGTTGATAAACTCTTTTACAACCTCTATAGACTTAATGTCGGTTTTGTTATGAGGTGGGTGTCTACCCCTTTGGTCCACTTTAGTTGTAGTTGCTTCACTTCCAGGCATTTTATAATTAAGTGCGCGTGTTATGCGACCATCAGAAATTTGTAGTATTTGTTTAAAGACAAAACATTGATACTCATGTGTGCAGTATCAATATTTTGTCCATTTGGAAACTTGTAGACTCTTGTATTGAATATACGACTACTGCCAGCAGATTTTGTGTAGCTTCTCTTTTTTTCAGTTACCGATACTTGCGCGCATATATACGCATTTTGTAAGTCATGATTACCAATTTTATAAAAGTTTTCAAAAATTCTAGTCATATCATTGTTATTAAAATTTATATGGCATTTAAACGGACAAGCGCATTCTGATGTATTTAGAATTTTAGCTGCTTTAACAACTCCCCTCACGTTCGTATACGCTTTACCAGTAGCTCTTTGAAGTTAACCTACATTTTTATTTTTTTTCCAGTTCGATTTGTTAAGAATCCGTTTCGTGGTAGCTTTCTTCAATAAATTTCCATTTTCAACTTCTATTATTGTATTAGAATGTTCTGTTTCCATATGGGCAGATTGTAGGCCATACGGCCCAGGTAGGGAATCTCTCACTGAACTAGATGACGATGAAGGGACATACTCCGACCCGGAATTCTCAAAATCTAACAAATCGTCTGACTCCGACATGTTCAGTTAGTGTTTACTAATTGATAAATATTTCAATTAAATTTTCAATGATATTTAAAAACTTACCTCTATGAAAGTATTAAAGAAATTCACCCTTATTCCACATGGCGTTTTTATTAAACGACAGATAGCGTTTTTTGAAATCGGTATTACAGCTGGCAAGTCTGAAGGTGTTTTATGTCGTTTAACGCTACGTGGCGTTTAAGTAGTGTGGAACGTAAGTTCTTAAAACGTCATTGCAGTTATTCGCATTCCAACAGTCGTTTTAGTTGGATAAAACGACAGGTAAAACGCCAATTATTGTCGAATAGAAATTTGCTAACGACTAGGTGTCGAATTTTTGTTAAAATGTGAGTTTCGATTAATTTTTGTATTAATTTAAGGATTTTATTAATTGTTATTTGTTTAAGGGTGAAAATAACAACCCCAGAACAAATGAAACGTTTGGTTGAATTAATGGAACAAAATCGCAATGTCGACGCAAGTCTTAAAATGACTGGCACTGACAATGAAATACCAGCGAGTGGAATTTGATCCTTTAGTTCATTCAGTAAATAGACGAAAGCTTCTTTGCTAAGTTTGAAGTACATTTTAAATCTGCAAATGTTATCAGAATTTTAGGTATTTTTACTTCAAAATATTTTTTTCTTAAATCCACTTACTTTGAGTCTGGTAAATCCAAAGGATTAGATTTTGACCTGATTCTTCTTCTGATGTTTTTCATTTCACTTTTTGCAATTTCATCTTCTTTTTCGTCTTCACTTTCCCATGATATAAACATTGCAATGCTATTCATTGTTTTTGTAATATTATTTTTTATTTTGAATTTCAAATAGGTAAAATAAATGCTCATTTTAAATTTCAAATTACAAAACATAAACGCCTATCTGTCATTTTTGTATCAGCTGTTGCTGTGGAACTCATGTGGAATGTAAAAAAAATGAGAGAGGAGGCGTTCAGAGAATAGAATACCGACACTTAAACGACACTAAAATGAGTCGACTCAAAAAACGCCATTTGTCGTCTAATAAAAACGCCATCTGGAATAAGGGTGATTAACAAATTAGTAGAATATTCACAGTAACACTGACTCTAAAATGTAAATGAAACCCTTAAAAACAATACCAACTAAATAAATAGCAATAAGAATACAAAATTCACCCTTCGCTGTAGAACATCAATCATGAAATGATATGCCTGCATTGCCAAAAGCTTTTTTTTTTGCACAGACAAACTTATGCATGTCTTTTCTTGTCCAGATTCCAGAACGGCCTAACCAACATGTATTTGAATTTCCTCGAGTGCTATTATTGGCCTAAGCGGTTTAGGTCATTTTGGCCTCGAAGCTTTTTTTAAATTTCATATAGGGAAGAAAAAACTTTCCGTTATACCAGCAATACAGTTCCGACTACGGCATAGGCCATTTTTGTATTTAATAAATCTTAAAATTTGAATTCCAACGGTGCAATCGGTGGAACTTTTTGAAAATGTGGCTTAGGCTGTTTTGGCGCTGAGTGCCTCATATATGGACGAAATTTTCGGAGTACCTAATTTCATCAACATTTTTTCGAATTTTGTTTTCTGTTATATAGAAATAATTTTTTTTTATGAAATGGTATGGTATCGCGTATAAATTTTTTTTTGAGAAAAAGTCCCTAACAACTATTTGTGGGCTAAAATAAATTTTCAGAGTACCTAATTTCATCAACATTTTTTCGAAAAAAGCGCTAATGTAATTTCAGAGTATCTACCTAATTTCATCAACAGTTTTTCGAATTTCGTTTTCTGTTATATAGAAATAAATTTTTTTTTATGAAATGGTATGGGATCGCGTATAAATTTTTTTTGAGAAAAAGTCCCTAACAACTATTTGTGGGCTAAAATAAATTTTCAGAGTACCTAATTTCATCAACATTTTTTCGAATTTCGTTTTCTGTTATATAGAAATCATTTTTTTTTATGAAATGGTATGGGATCGCGTATAAATTTTTTTTTGAGAAAAAGTCCCTAACAACTATTTGTGGGCTAAAATAAATTTTCAGAGTACCTAATTTCATCAACATTTTTTCGAATTTCGTTTTCTGTTATATAGAAATAAATTTTTTTTTATGAAATGGTATGGGATCGCGTATAAATTTTTTTTTGAGAAAAAGTCCCTAACAACTATTTGTGGGCTAAAATAAATTTTCAGAGTACCTAATTTCATCAACATTTTTTCGAAAAAAGCGCTAATGTAATTTCAGAGTATCTACCTAATTTCATCAACATTTTTTCGAATTTCGTTTTCTGTTATATAGAAATAAATTTTTTTTTATGAAATGGTATGGGATCGCGTATAAATTTTTTTTTGAGAAAAAGTCCCTAACAACTATTTGTGGGCTAAAATAAATTTTCAGAGTACCTAATTTCATCAACATTTTTTCGAATTTCGTTTTCTGTTATATAGAAATAAATTTTTTTTTATGAAATGGTATGGGATCGCGTATAAATTTTTTTTTGAGAAAAAGTCCCTAACAACTATTTGTGGGCTAAAATAAATTTTCAGAGTACCTAATTTCATCAACATTTTTTCGAATTTCGTTTTCTGTTATATAGAAATAAATTTTTTTTTATGAAATGGTATGGGATCGCGTATAAATTTTTTTTTGAGAAAAAGTCCCTAACAACTATTTGTGGGCTAAAATAAATTTTCAGAGTACCTAATTTCATCAACATTTTTTCGAAAAAAGCGCTAATGTAATTTCGGAGTATCTACCTAATTTCATCAACATTTTTTCGAATTTCGTTTTCTGTTATAAAGAAATACATTTTTTTTATGAAATGGTATGGGATCCCGTATCAACATTTTTTTTTCGAGAATATGTGGACGAAATTTTCAGAGTACCTAATTTCATCAACATTTTTTCGAATTTCGTTTTCTGTTATATAGAAATACATTTTTTTTTATGAAATGGTATGGGATCGTGTATGAAATTTTTTTTTGAGAAAAAGTCCCTAACAATGAAATTCGTAATCTTATTTTGCAACAGGACCAGGCCTACCACAAATGGAAACGTTACAGACTTTAGATTGACCACTAAATGTAACATAGGTTGCGTAACCAAGTGGTCTGCAAAAGAAGATCCAAACAAAAAAATGCAATTATATCGCAGCAAGTTAAGTCCTTCCATGAATAAGCGACAAATATGGAAAATCTTGAAGGAGATATGTGTAGGGAAACAATACCAAAATAGAGATAAAATGATAGATGCCGATTTATTGAATAAAAGTTTTGTATCCTTACCCTTTCCAACCCTTTCAGACAGTCTTAACGATATGGCTGAATCCTCTTACGTGGTCTCGCCGGATGTGATGTTCGTCTTCACACGTGTTGAAAGCACTAACATTGTTGCATGTATTTTATCTGTTAAGTCGAATGCTGCTCGATACATCCTGTTTTCATTAAGTCCATTTGACCAATTATCCTGTCTTATATCACACACGCCTTCAACACTATCTTAATGACAGGTTTATCTCCAACCCTTTGGAAACTAGCTGAAGTTCTATCCATCCCGAAATATGCGAGTGGGAATGAATTCCGACCACTTTCAGGGCTCAATTTTCTGTCGAAAGTTTTCGAAAGGGTTGTGCAAAATCAGCTTAATGTCTACCTTAGAGCACATAATATCTTTAACCCCAAACAGCCAGGGTTTCGGCAAAAGCAGAGCTGCACTACCGCCATTTTAAACATCGTTGAAGATATTAGGCTCGCCATAGATGATGACCATGTTATGTTCCTAGTACTCCTTGACTTTTCCACAGCATTCGACACGGTGGACCATGCTTATTCGTATTTTACGGTTTCTCATATTCGACAAAACAAGCAGTCTATATGGGCAACACAATTTTAAATTTTATCCCGACTACTAGAGGAGTGCCTCAGGGCTCAATTTTAGGACCTGTTCTTTTTGCCTTATATATAAATGAACTTCCAAATAAGATTTCAGGTTCTTCAATCCAAATGTACGCAGATGATGTGCAACTCAACAAAAGCTGTCCACTTGGACTTTTCGAAGATTGTGCTCTTACAATCAACAAAGATCTTGAAGAAATCTCGCGTGGTCAGAATCTAATGGTCGTTTTCTAAATCCATCGAAATCGAAATGCCTTGCCATTAGCAACAAAGCCATAAACGTTGAATACTTCCCCGTCTTATACGTAAATAGTTTACCTATAGCCTATGTATCAAAGGCAATGAATCTTGGTGTGCTTTTCAATAATACTCCGTCCTGGAATATGCATATGAACGCCGCTGTCGGAAAGGTTTATGGTGTACTCCGTATGCTCTGGGGTTTGCGACATTATACTCCTCTACTTGTTTGCTTTTAGCTAAAAGACTAGTAGTGCCAATACTCACATATGGGTGCGAATTTTTTTGTCATTCCAATGCAGTCAGCAAGAGAAGACTCAATGCAAGAGAAGACTCAATAATACCGTGCGCTATGTACCTATTCGGCTTGCGTAGATTAGACCATATATGAAGTTCCTCTGTACAATTCTATAACATCTCTCTTGACCACCTCATGCGCTTTCGTACACTTGTACTATTTTTCAATATAACCAGCTCAAACTCCCTTGCAGCTTGTACAATAGGATACACTTTGGTTACTCTAACAGATCCCTACAATTAATTCACCCGCGTTATTCCTGTCCCACTTCGGAGAGACAGTTTTTCGTCAACGCTATCCGACTGTGGAATTCCCTTCCAAGGCACCTAAGCAGAGTGAGGGGTGAAGCGCAGTTTCGTAGAGAGCTAAAAATCTTTTTTCAAACATAAATTAGTTTTAGTTTTGTTAAATAATTTTTTTTATATATGTTTTACAAAATTCTAATAAATACTCATACTGAACTTCATGCGCCCTGGCATATTTGATCGCTGGATATGACTGTCGCTTGATCTTCAAACTGGATGCCCGATCTTTCTCTTTATCGCGAATTTTTATTTAAATTGTATTTCTTTGTTTATTTGTTTATAATTAAAAAGAAAAAACATTTTTATTAATAATTTAAATTTTTTTTTATTTCTTTATTTCTTGCAGATTATAAGAGAACCATGTCGGGCTATTATTCGGATGAGTGAGTTTATCAATTTTTTTAATCGAAATAAATTTATTTAAAATAAAAATATTTAAATTTTAATAGTTTTAAATTTATTGACATTGACGTGACAGTACTTTGCACATAAATGCAACGAACTACTGACACATAATAGAGGCCAACCACTGAGCGGAAAACTTAAGCGACAATTAGCGGAAATTCTTGAGCGATTATTGTGAAAATTTGCTTGTCGAGTATTTTATAAAGAAGAAGTTTCAATTTCTAGAGAATTAAATTGAATTATTTTTCAAAAAAAATGCCAAAAAAAAGTTTCATGGTAACAAACAATTCGTACAACATTTTCTTTTTAAAAGTTTCCAACAATTGTGCCATATATGTGGTTTCATACTTATACCCGTGTTACGACTTTCCAGGAGACGAACGAAAACCGAACAAATGATAACGCTAAATGTAACCAAGAATTTCAAGTTTAATTCATATTATTCAGTTTTATTAATAAATTTAGCAAGGGGAAAATATATTGGAGTAGAATACAAAAGTAGCGGTCTTTTCAAAATCTTTTAACACGACTTTTCCTTTTCATGAGTTAACAAAGAGTGAGTGAATTCTTTTGCAAAAAACGTAAAGCTACATTTAGTACATAGGAAAGTAAGTAAATAGAAACGGGGTAAACATTTAACTGCGGACTGTTAGGAACTTCACTTCCCATCTGCGATTTGTTTCTACATTCGGCCATCTTGCATTACGGCTGACTCAGGCGTATCGTGTAGTTCCGCTTCCGCATCATCTTCATCATCGTCTTCATCATCAGAATAATAAGTCTTCCATGGCTTCATATAGTCAGCGGCTGTCGATGTGACATTGGGCCCTTCGTGACTACCAATTTTTCGAACTTCATATCGATCATGGCGTTTTACTTTTGAGACTTCGTGAGGGCCATAAAATTTGGGACATAATTTTATGCCTGCCCCGAATTGGGTGCGTTGAATAGCCACCAAATCACCCACTTTGTAAACAGTTGCGTCTTTTCTTTTTCTGTTATATGCTTTCCTGTTTTCGTCTTGGATTTTTAGAATATCTTCCTTGGACTGCTCACGAATTTCTCGACGGCTGCTCTCGAACTCCGAACGGATTTCCTCTTCTAAGATTTCAAAGAGATTTGCGTCGTTTGGTGTAAACATCTCCACACCAATAAGCAGATGAAAGGGCGTTCTTTTCGTTGCTCTAGATGTAGTTGTACATTTAGTACATAGGAAAGTAAGTAAATAGAAACGTGGTTAACATTTAACTGCGGACTGTTAGGAACTTCACTTCTCATCTGCGATTTGTTTCTACATAACTTATTTTGGGCTGTTAAATTTGTCAATTATTGTTAAATGCAATACAAAGTACGTCTATAATTTATGTAACAATAAACCAATATTTGGCAATTCAAATCGTGTGCAATCGATAACAATAATTGGCAAATTTAACAGCCCAAAATAAGTTACAAATATAGTTATTTGGAATATCGATTTATTATGTTTTAAGTGTCAACATTTCTTGGGCCCTACATGTTTTTTCCCGTGTCAAAAGACACGATGAGCACGTGCCCAAAGTATTTTTGCACTTTAACCCACTAAAACCACCACCCTTTTTGTATTTCTATGCGACTTATCTAGTAAAAATTTTTATCACGAGCAATGAATGTTTGGCAGGTAACTTTAATTTGAGAGTTCCTGCTATTTCCGCAATATATACGCGGTTTGTTATTATCGGGCCAAATCTAAGGGCTTAGTTCTTTGAAGATGATGGAATAAATTTTATTCGTCAAGAATTCGGAGGACCCTTGTGTTAACATGTCCCAATAAACGTTTTTTTATGTTTGTGTGCAACATTTGTCGTTTCATCTTTAATTGCGGGAATACCCAGATCTCTGCGTAGATCTTCATTCCTTATATAAAGGGTGATCCATTTCGAGGTTCCCTAATTTTTTAAAGAAAAAAACACAGAAAATTCAAATTTAATGGAGAGAGTGTTTATTATCATTTGAAAGAACATTCTTTGGCATTTATTTTTTGAAGATTATGTCTATCAAATGTTGGCCGTTGCTACGTCGCAGATGGTCCATCCGTTGAGTCCAATTTTCGATCACTCGTTCGAGCATTTCGACTGGTAACTGGCGAATGATACGCGTGATGTTTTCCTCCAAGGCCTGAATCGAAGCGGGTTTGTCGGCATAAGCTTTTGACTTTACATATCCCCACAGGAAAAAGTCCAACGATGTGATATCACACGATCTTGGTGGCCAATCGACCGGCCCAAAACGTGAATTTATGTGCTCACCGAAATGTTCTCTCAATAAGTCCATTGATTGATGCGATGTGTGGGAAGTGGCGTCGTCTGGCTGAAACCAAATGTCGCCAAGATCACGAGCTTCAATTTCAGGCATCAAATAGTCGGTTATCATGGCACGATAACGGTCGCCATTGACGGTTACGTTCGCACCGGCATAATTTTTAAAGAAATATGGACCGATGATTCCACCGGCCCACAAAACACACCAAACCGTTGTTTTTTCTGGATGAAGTGGCAGTTCTTCAATCTCTTCAGGTTGCTCTTCGTCCCAAATGCGGCAATTTTTTCGGTTACATACCCATTGAGCCAGAAATGGGCCTCATCGCTAAACAAAATTTGCCTCGAAAACGTCGGATCTTCTTGGAACTTTTCAAGAGCCCATAGAGCGAAGCGATGTCACTTGGGAAGGTCGAGCGGCTTCAGTTGTTGCACAAGCTGTATTTTGTACGCTTTCAATTTAAGATCTTGACGTAAAATGCGCCAAGTCGTTCCATACGTCAGTCCGAGTTGCTGCGAACGGCGCCGAATCGACTCTCTACGGTCGTCGTGTACACTCTCAGCTACGGCCGCTATATTTTCTTCACAGCGTGCCTGGACGTGGTCTATTCGGTCGAATATTATCCAATAATGAATGCTGGGTCTCAAAATGGGTGATGGTGTTGCGAATAGTACGCTCAGTAGGCCGATTATGTTGACCATAAGCTTAGCGAAGTGCACGAAACACATTCCTCACAGAACGTGAATTTTCATAAAAAAGTTAAACAATTTGTAAACGTTGTTCACGCGTAAGTCTTTCCATTATGAAATGCCAAACAATACCAAACAAAAATAACATGACAGCATGACACGACTCACACGTGATCTGTCAAAAAAGGCTATTGAAAAATATATCTCTACTTGGATCACCCGTTACCACGTCGCATTGGCGAATGATCTTAGCATTTTGTTTTAAAAAGATTTTTTTAAAGATATTTAGATTCGTTTCACTGGTACAACCCCATAGTTGTATACCATATTTCCAGACCGGCTTTAGCACTTGCTTGTATAATAGCAGCTTGTTATCAAGGTTATCCTTATAATATTTTCCAGTACAGTTCTCTGTATTTATTTTTATGTTCTTCGCATTTCATTTTTACATGCGAATTCCATTTTATTTTTGCATCGAGTGTCTTCCTTATTTACTTAAGTGGCGCTACAGTCCAGAATGAATCTGGGCCTCAACCAACATGCGTGTCCACTTAGCCCGGTCCTTCGCTAACTGCCTCCAGTTGTGCATTCTAAGTTGGTTGAGGTCGGTTTCGACTTGTGCGCGCCATTTAAGGCAAGGTCTTCCTCTACTGCGTCCGACGTCTGGCTGGGAATCGAATACTCTGCGAGCCGGAGTATTGGTGTCCATTCGTTCTACATGTCCTAGCCATCTTTAACGTTCAATGCGGAGTTTTTTTTTACCGCGGGCATGTCGCTGCGAAGCCCGCTTAGTTCTGTTGAATCTTCGTCTCCATAGCCCGCCAACGCAAACGGGACCGAAGAATTTTCCTCTCGAATCGAATAAGGATTTCTTCATCCGCTTTTGAGACGATCCATGCTTCAGCGCCGTAGAGCAGGACTGGGATGATCAGGGTCTTATATAGGATCTCCTTAGTAACCAGAGTAAGGGCTTTACTACTGAATTGCCTTCTTAGCCCGAAGGAACAGCGGTTGGCAAGAATAATTCTTCGTTTAATTTCTGACGAGATGTTGTTATCAGAGTTGATAGCGGATCCGAGGTAGACAAACTGCCGTACTGACTCAAATTTATCTCTGTCACTGGTGACGTTCTGTCCAATTCGTCGATTTTGTGTGTCCTTTCGTGTTGACAGCATATACTTTGCCTTGCAATCATTCACTGCTAAACCCATTTTAGCCGCTTCCTTCTCTATACTAGCAAACGTGGCTATGACATCACTTTGGGTCCGACCAATGATGTCAATATCGTCAGCGTATGCTGGCAGTTGCACCGATTTTTGGAAAATTGTGCCTCTGGTGTTGGCTATTGAGTTTTGCACAATCCTCTGAAGAATCAGATTGAAGAAGTCGCACCACAGCGCATCGCCTTGCCTAAATCCATTTTTGGTATCGAATGTGTCAGTGGGGTCGATTCCGACCCAGATGGAACAGCGATAATTCTCCATCGTCAGCCTACACAAACGGACGAGTATGGGCGGTATACCAAACCTAGACATGTTTCTGTGTAGTTCGTCTCTATAAATGCTGTAGTATGCATCTTTCAAATCGATGAATAGGTGGTGGGTATCGATTTGGACTTCTTGGGTTTTTTCCAGGATCTGCCGAAGTGTGAAGATTTGATCGGTTGTGGAACTTCCTGGCCTAAAACCACACTGATAAGGGCCGATCAGGTTGTTTGTAAACGGTTTCAGGCGTTCACATACTACGGCAGATAGAATTTTGTATGCGATGTTGAGAGGAGACTTATGCCTCCGTAGTTGGCTTAGATCCGAGTGTCTCCTTTTTTGTGGATCGGGCAAACGATGCTGAGGTTCCATTCTTCAGGCATTCTTTCATCCGACCAGATTTGGCTCAAGAGTTGGTAGATGTTGTTTGCATTTACATTTAGATGTTATCCGCCGGCCTTGTAAGGCTCATCGGGAAGGCCGTCATTTCCGGCAGCCTTATAAAGCTTCAGTTTAGATATTGCTATCCTCACTTCCACTTAGGTCGGGTGGTCGGCAGTTTTCGCTGTCGTTGCATATTTTGGTGGTTTCGTTCTGCCTGGCAGCGAAATGTTGTTCGTCATCGCCGTTTAAAAGTCTGCAGAAGTGGTTCTTCCATATCCTCAGCATCGACTGTGTCTCAACTACGATATTTCCTTCTACATCTCGACAGGATTCTGTTCGAGCCTTGTATCCTTGACTTTGACGTTTTGCTTTTTGGCAAAACTTGCGAACATCATTCCTGGAGTGGCACCTCTCTATATACTCGATTGCGCGCTTTTTCTTGCTCTTTTTCTCCTTTCTGAATTCAAATATTTGAGATTTAATCATTACTTTGTATGGAAGGTGCCACGCCTACTTATTCTACTACGCCCATTTTTAACTCAACATTTCAGATTAGCAATTTATATGCTCACACTTTTTTTTTCTTGGATTTAGGTTTCAGTTTTTGGGCTTTCGGGATTTTAGGTTTTCCGAATTTTTCATTATCAAGATTTGGAGCTTTTGGGATTTCGATAATTTAGGTTTTTTGGTTTTCCGGATTTTTAAATTTTGAGATTTTGGGTTTTCAAGATTTTGATTTTCGTTACTGTAGGTTGTTGGAAGTTTGGGTTATCCGGATTTTCGATTTTCAAATTTTTGTGCTATTCGATTTTTTCATTTTTGGGATTTTGGATTTTTTGAATTTGGGATTTTTCAGAATTTTGTATTTTCGGATTTTCATGATTTTTAGGTTTCTGGATTTAAAATTTTTGAGTTTCCGGATTTTTTGTTATTGGGATTTTTAATTTATTTTTTGGCTCTCAGGATTTTAAGATTTTAGGCTTTTAGGTTTTAGAGTATCTTGGTTTTTCGGGATTTTTGATTTATAGGATTTTGCATTTCTCGCATTTTCAATTTTCAGAATTTGGTGTTTTTCGAATTTTTAATTTTCGACATTATGGGTTTTTGGATCTTGAGGTTCTCCGGATTTTTTGATGTTCGGAATTATGGAATTTTTGATTGTGGTTTTTAGGGCATTTTAATTCTTAGGACTTTGGGTTTTTCGGATTTTTGATTTTCAAAATTTTGTGTTTTTTCTCGAAATTTAAATTTTTGGGATTTTTAGTTTTTGTAATTTTGGGTTTTCCGGATTTTCAATTTTCAGGGTTTTGCAATTCTTGGGTTTTCAGAATTTCGAGATTCTTAGGGTTCAGGATTTTAAGTAATTGAGTTTTTGTTTTTTTGGAATTTTTGAGTTTTAGGATTTTACGTTTTTCGGGTTTTCGATTTTCAGAATTTTGTGTTTTTCGAATTTATAATTTTCCAGATTAAGGGTTTTTTGGAATTCTAGGTTTTTCAGTTTTTGATTTTCGGAATTTCGGGTTATCGGGAGTTTTTGAGTTTTCAAGATTTTGGGTTTTCTGAACTATTGGTTTTCGGGATTGCGGATTTCGGTATTTTAAGTTCCTAGGATTTTGGGTTTTCGGTATTTTTAGTTTTTGGGATTTGGGAATTATGGTTTCTTGAACTTTGGATTTTCTTAAGTTTTTGTCTTCTCGGGATTTTTGATTTTCAGGATTTTTGGTTTTCAGGGCAATAAGTTTTCCGGATTTCGAGTTTTTGGTATGTTCAGTTTTTTGGATAAAGGGTTTTCGAGATTTTAAGTTTTTGGTTTTAGGGACTTTGGATTTTCCGGATTTTTGATTTTCGGAACTTAGGGCTTTCGGTATTTTAAGTTTTCGAGATTTAAATTTTTTGGTTTTCTTGACTTTGGATTTTCTGGATTTTTTATTTTCAGGACTTAGGGTTTTCGGTATTTTAAGTTTTTTTGCGATTTGAGGCTTACGGCATTATAAGTTTTTGTGCATTAAGGTTTTTGAGTCTTTGAATTTTCGAAATCTTAGGTTTTCTAAATTTTGGATTTTTTTAGTTTTTGCCCTTTCGGGATTTTCGGTTTGATTTTCAGGATTTTGGGTTTTCAGGACTTGAAGCTTTCTGGATTTTGAGTTTTTGGTGTTTGAAGTATTTAGGATTTAGCGTATTTGAGATTTGAAGTTTTTGATTTTTGGGTTTTCGGGATTTTGGGATTTTAGGTTTTAGGGTTTTAGGCTATAAAAAAAAGCCTACAGAAATAATTGATTGTGGAAATTAAATTTTATTGCCTTATAGAGGAATAATAGTTAGTTGGGCTGATCCAGTTACCAATTACAATTTCTGTTGCTACCTTTTAAAGTGTTTTCACTATAGCATCCGTTTTTACGTTATCGATGGCTCTTCTGCTAATAAGTTGGCTGCTAGTTTGGACTGTTTGAACTATACCTCATGTAGGGCAGTTTCAACTGATTTGCCTCTGATATATGTTGGTTTGTGGATATGTAGTTACTAATTCGGGGAATGTTTAGCCACCTGCCTCCCATTAGTTAAATTCTAATGATAGATCTAGGGTTCTGAAGTATTCAAACTAGGACTTCTCCAAGTAAAATACACGCTTACGCTTTGAACTTCAAACGTAAACGACGTTTGAAACGACGAAATATGAACTTTTACTACAACATTTTGACAAGTCCTTATTGACAGACATGGTTAGTTGATCTAAGCAATTTAATTTATTTGAATTTTAATTATCCAGCATAGCTTAATATTTACGTTTTTTCTTTTTTTATATTTACAGTGCCTTATATGAAGTGTCCAGCGGATATAAGAGAACAGAGTAAGTTTTTTATTATTATAAAGTAAAATCGGGCACTTTGTGAATAAAGTTTTTTCAATGAAATCTAATCAAGCGAACTTTTTAATTTTTTTTAAATAAATTTCCAAACATAAGATCTTGATGACTTACTTCTAACATTATCCGCCAGTGTTGTGGTGATTTATTTGACTTAAGCGGCACTTAATCTCAACCTCCAGAATTAACCAAGTCGTTAGCTAACTGCCTCCAGTTCCGCACTCCAAGTTGGTTGAGGTCGGTTTCTATTTGTGCGCGCCACTTAACCAAGGTATTCCTCTACTGCGTCAGACGTCTGGTTGGAAATCGAAGACTCTGCGAGCCGGAGTATTGGTGTCCATTCGCTCTACATGTCCTAGCCATATTAACCTTCGATTGCGGAGTTTTTTGAGCACTTGTCTCCAAAACCTGTCAACGCACAAATGGGATCTACGATTTTTCGAAGAATTTTCCTTTAGAATCGACCAAGGATTCCTTCCTTTGTTTTGGAATAATCAGGGTCTTATATAGGATCTCCTTAGTAGTTCGAGTGAGGGCCTTACAACTGAATTGCCTTCATAGCCCGAAGAAATAACGGTTGTCAAGAGTAATTCTTCGTTTAATTTCTAACGAGATGTTGTTGTAAGAGTTTATAGCGGAGCCGAGATAGACAAAGTCTCGTACTACCTCAAAGTTATATCTGTCAATGGTGACATTCTGTCCAAATCGTCGATGTTGTGTGCTTTCGTGTTGACAGCATATACTTAGTCTCACCCTCTTTTACTGCTAAGCCCATTTTTGCCGCTTCGTTCTCTAGAGAGTCCCACCGTAGATGTCAATATCGTCGGCGTTTGCTAGTAGTTGTACCGATTTCTAGAAAATTGTGCCTCTGGTGTTGGCTTGGGAGTTTTGCAAAATCCTCTCAAGAATCAGATTGAAGAAGTCTCATGACAAAACATTGCCTTGCCTAAACTCTTTTTTGGTATCGAATGTGTCGGTGAGGTCGTTTGCGGACACAAAAAAACACAAACGGACGAGTTTGAGCGGTATTCCGAAACTAGACATGGCTCTGTATAGTTGGTCTCTATAAAAGCTGTCGTATGTGGCATTGAAATCGATGAATACGTGAAGGGTGTCGATTTTGACTTCTTGGGTTTTTTTTTCCAGGATCTACCGAAGTTTGAAAATTTGATCGGTTGTAGACATTTCTGGCTTAAAAAGGGCCGATCAGGTTGTTGGTAAACGGTTTCAGGCGTTCAAATATTATGGCAGATAGGATCTTGAAGGTGATGTTGAGGAGACTTATGCCTCTGTATAAGAGGGTCTCCTTTTTGTGAATCGGGAAAACGATGCTGAGGTATCTTTTTTCAGCCTTACTTTCATCTAACTAGATTTGGCTTATGAGTTTGTGGATGTTATTTACCAAGTCATCTCCACTGGCTTTATAAAGCTCGGCGGGAAGGCCGTCATTTGCTATCCTCACTTCAATCAGGTCGGGTGGTTGGCAGTTTTCGCTGTCGTTGAAAATATTGAACGTTTCGTTCTGCTTCATACCGGAATTTTGTTCATCATCTCCGTTCAACAGTCTGCAGAAGTGGTTCCATCCATATCCTCAGCATCGGCTCTGTCTCAACTACGATATTTAATTCTTCATCTCGACAGGATTCTGTCCGAGCCTTGTATCCTTGGCTTTGACTTTTTACACTTTGGTAAAACTTTCGAACATCGTTCCTGGAGTGGCACCTCTCTATATCCTCGATCGCGTTTTTCTTGTTCATTTTTCTTCTTTCTGAAAAGCCGGTCTTCTTCCCTTCCTCTCTACCTATATATCTCAATGGCAGCTCTCGTCTTCACCTGCAGCTTAGCCTTCTAGAGCTCGTTCTCCGCTGCGAGCATCTGTCGGCATTCGTCATCTAACCAGGGGTTTCTGGCTGGTGGGCGCGAGGAATCTAGGGCATCAGTTGCGGCATATTTTACGGCTGGTTGGCATCGTTGCCATTGTTCTTCGACATTCTATGCTGGTGGTATGGTGTCAATCAAGAGGTTTAGGTATACGCGTTGCGCAAAGTTCATGGCGGTCTCTTGCGATTGCAGTCGTTCTACATTAAATTGTTTCACAGTATTTCTGGATTGTGGTGTTGTTCTGGATATCCGCATTCTTCGATGTTCGATGGTAGCTCCTCGGAATGTTCGGAAATCCAAAATACTGGATGCGTGCCTCTTGTCTAGCTTGTGATCAATTTGGTTGACAGTTCGTTGACATGGAGACCGCCATGTCCCCTTATTGAGGTGAGGAAACCGTGTGGTGGCTATAGTGGCATTTCGTTCCGTAGCGAAGTCAATTAGCCTAAGTCCGTTACTAGACGTCTTGTCGTGTGGGCTATGTTTTCCGCTAACACTGCTAAAGATGTCTTCCCTTCCTGCGTTAAAATCTCCAAGCACGATTTTTACATCGTACTTCGGTAGTCGCTCATAGGTTTTTCAAGGAGTTCATAGAAGCAGTCCTTAGCCATATCATCTTTTTCCTCCTTTGGGGCGTGAGCGCATATAAGGCTTATGTTGGCCTTATATGCGCATATGGCCTTATAAGCGCATATAAGGCTTATGTTGACGAATTTGGCCTTGATGCGGATTGTTACAATATGTTCGCTAATGTCTTTGAAACATAAGACTTCTGAGTCTGACTTCTTAGTGTCTGAGTCTGGCACTTATATCAAATCCGCATCCGAATAGTCGCTGTTTTTTTCTCACTATACCACGGTCCGTTGTAGATGTCACAATTAATTTTGCATCCTTTTTTTTGCCCGACCCATCCCATCGTATTTCCTGCATGGCAGTAATGTCTGCTTTGTAGCAGTTTAGGGCTTCCGCTAGTTGTTCACTTGCACCTCTCCTGTTTAATGTTCTCACATTCCAGGTGCAGATACGAACATATTTCCTGGATGGCAGTAATATCTGCTTTGTAGCAGTTTAGGGCTTCCGCTAGTTGTTCACGTGCACCTCTCCTGTTTAATGTTCTCACATTCCAGGTGCAGATACGAACATATTTCCTGGATGGCAGTAATATCTGCTTTGTAGCAGTTTAGGGCTTCCGCTAGTTGTTCACTTGCACCTCTCCTGTTTAATGTTCTCACATTCCAGGTGCAGATACCAACGTCGTTGTCCTTTTTTCGTTTAGCTTGGTCGTCAACAATAAAATCAGTCCTTTCCGAGGCTATTGGTTGCTTCGTAAACGTTAGATTTTTCCATGATTGGGTAGTTAACCCAAAGCACAACCCCCAACCTAGAGGGACAGTAAAAAATTATTAGATACCCCTTGGATACGGGGCCATCAGTATCCACTACGGGATTGAGCTTCGGGAATCTGTATAAAAAAAAAACGTAAATTCAAGAGTCAGCAGATATAATTGTCCTTGGAGTTGAAGAGTCTATGGCACCTGGCAATAACAGTTAGAGAAATAAAAATTAGATGTAGGAATCTAATTTTTATTTCTTTAACTCTTATTGCCAGGTGCCATAGAGTCTTAGATGTAGGAATCTAATTTTTATTTCTCTAACTCTTATTGCCAGGTGCCATAGACTCTTAAACTCCAAGGACAGTTATATCTGCTTACTCTTTTCCAATAATATCAAGTACGATATTCTCACAGGAACTGAGATTGCAGTCTTTGCCACCTGAAGATCACGTTTTTTTGAGTTGTCTAATTTAGCCAACCAATTTTTTTTTTAATTAACTAAATTTTAAACATTTTGCAATTAATACTTACTCTGGCATATTTCCCAAAATTTTACCAAAACACATTTCTGATGCACGTCCAGTCTTTTCCCTCGGGAAACTTTGTGCCAATACATACAGCTCTCGCCATTTATCACTTTTACTCGATTTTGTTAGTAAAAAAGAGAAATCGTCAAGCAAAATATGTCTGCTTTCTCTTATTTTAGATAAAATGGTTCTTTGCTTTTCTTCAACGATTTTCCGACTCATCCTGTAAGACAGACTTGTTGAACTGATCAACAAGTCCGTGGAAATTTTTGTTTTCAATAAGTATTGCGGGTTTTTTTGTGTGCTACAGAAATGAACTTCACTTGTTGAACAAGTAAAACTCAACAAGTACTTGTTGACTAGTTGACTTGTTGTTTTGTGTTACAGGCCCCTGGAGGTTGAAAATAAGCTCTTGATGTGTAGTCAGTGTTACAGCCACTCATTTACAACAACCCACCATCTATTAATTTAATTAATTAAAATTTTTTCTTAAAATTTATTTACATGTAAAATATTTACAACCGTGTTAACATTGATTTTTTTTTCGATTTTTGCAGTCCGCCAATCCGGAACTTGTAAGTAAAATAATTTTTTTTAATTTATTTATTTATTGCGAATTATTAATACTTATAGTCTACCGATCTAGCTCAAGTCGAAATATTAGTTCAAAATTTAAGCAGAAGGAAATTATTTCTACCTGCGTTCTAGCGATTTAAATTTTCATCTAGGGATTAAGAAAAATTAAAGGTTAGGTTGGTTGATGGTGAAGTATGCGGTGTACGTACGATGAGGGAAGATCACACTCGTGCTATTTAAGGCCCAGTTTTGGGGGCTTGTTAATTTCTCCAGTTACTATGCATTGTGTGCAGTGCAATAACCCCCTCGGAATTAAGCCCTGTTTTTAAAAAAAAGTTCTCCGGAATCCAATAAATTAAATGAAAAAAACGATCCGTTTAGAATTGAATTCCTTGTAATTCATTAGGTTCAACATTATAATTAAAAAAACTACGAATCTGATGATTTATAACAACCGAAACTTATGAAAAATGTACTAGAAGTTTTTCTTCTTTTCTTCCCTCTGCACTCAAGATACCGTCACCTGCCGAACCATTCATCTCTGTATGTTGTTTCGAATTTTGTGGAAAAATTCTCTTTCACAAAACATGTGACTTGTCTCACCACTGTCCAAGCACCACTTCGGCCGGTCAGAAATACCGGTATCTAACGCACCTAACAAGCTGCACTGCCCTTGTTGTTGTTTTTTCGTTTTGCTCTCGTTGATTCGACATTTAGCTTTCATATGCCCGCGACCGCCATATTTGAAACAAATAACGGTTTGTAATTTTTTTTTGAGTTGGCTTTCGCACAAGTATTCATTAGTTGAAGATCAGCTATAACAATAAAAACCTGCGATTTTTCGCTGTGTAATTCTTCGTTTCCTCGGCATTTCGCTTCTTCCTTCATCTTGATACTTACTTACTGAGGTGGCGCTACAGTCCGAAATGAACCTGGGCCTCAACCAACATGCCTCTCCAATTAGCCCGGTCCTTAGCTAACTGCCTCCAGTTGCGCACTCCAAGTTGGTTGAGGTCGGTTTCTACTTGTGCGCGCCACTTAAGGCGAGGTATTCCTCTACTGCGTCAGACGTCTGGCTGGGAATCAAAGACTATGCGAGCCGGTGTAATGGTGTCCATTCGTTCTGCATGTCCTAGCCGTCTTGGAAGTCCAATGCGGATATTTTTGACCATGGGCAGCATGTCGCTGTACAACTAGTAGTTCTTGGTTGAATCTTCCTCTCCATAGCCCGTCAACGCAACCGCGACCGAAGATTTTTCGAAGAATTTTCCTCTCGAATCGACTAAGGATTTCTTCATCCGCTTTTGAGACGGTACATGCTTCAGCGCCGTAGAGCAGGACTGGGATGATCAGGGTCTTATATAAGATATCCTTAGTAGTTCGAGTGAGGGCTTTACTACTGAATTGCCTTCTTAGCCCGAAGAAACAGCGGTTGGCAAGAGTAATTGTTCCTTAATTTCTGACGAGAGGTTGACATTGACATTGACATCACAGTACTTCGCACATCAATGCAACGAACTACAGACACATACCAGCACTGGTGACTGAGGCCATCGGCTGGTGACGAGATGTTGTTGTCAGAGTTAATAGCGGAACCGAGTTAGATAAAGTCCCGTACTACCTCAAAGTTGTATCTGTCAATGGTGACGTTCTGTCCAATTCGTTGATGTTATGTGTCCTTTCGTGTTGACAGCATATACTTCGTCTTGCCCTCATTTGCTGCTAAACCCATTTTTCCTTCTCTATACTAGCAAACGTGGCTATGACATCACGTTGGGTCCGACCAATGATGTCAATATCTTCGGCGTATGCTGGTAGTTGTACAGATTTTTGGAAAATTGTGCCGTTGGTGTTGGCTCGTGAGTTTTGCACAATCCTCTCAAGAATCAGCTTGAAGAAGTCACATGACAGCGCATCGCCTTGCCTAAATAATTTTTTGGTATCGAATGTGTCAGTGAGGTCGTTTGCGACCCTGATGGAGCAGCGAGAATTCTCCATCGTCATCCTACACAAACGGACGAGTTTGGGCGGTATACCAAAACTAGACATGGCTCTGTATAGTTCGTCTCTATAAATGCTGTCGTATGCGGCTTTGAAATCGATGAATAGGTTGTGGGTATCGATTTGGACTTCTTGGGTTTTTTCCAGGATCTGCCGATGTGTGAAGATTTGAACGGTTGTGGACTTTCCTGGCCTAAAACCACACTGATAAGGGCCGATCAGGTTGTTGGTAAACGGTTTCAGGCGTTCACATATTACGGCAGATAGAATTTTGTATGCGATGTTGAGAGGAGACTTATGCCTCCGTAGTTGGCTTAGATCCGAGTGTCTCCTTTTTTGTGGATCGGGAAAACGATGCTGAGGTTCCACTCTTCAGGCATACTTTCTTCCGACCAGATTCGGCTTATGAGTTGTGGGATGTTACTTACCAAGTCATCTACGCCGGCTTTATAAAGCTCGGCGGGAAGGCCGTCAATTCCGGCAGTCTTATTAAGCTTCAGTTTAGATACTGCTATTCTCACTTCCACTTAGGTCGGGTGGTCGGCAGTTTTCGCTGTCGTTGCCAATTTTGGTGGTATCGTTCTGCCTGACAGCGGAATGTTGTTCGTAATCGCCGTTTAACAGTCTCCAGAAGTGGTTCTTCCATATCCTCAGCATCGACTGTGTCTCAAGTACGATATTTCCTTGTTCATCTCGACAGGATTCTGTTCGAGCTTCGTATCCTTGGCTTTGACGTTTTACGCTTTGGTAAAACTTGCGAACATCGTTACTGGAGTGGCACCTCTCTATATCCTCGATCGGGCGCTTTTCTTGCTCTTTTTTCTTCTTTCTGAAAAGCCGATGTTCTTCTCTTCTTCTCTGCCTATAGAGCTCAACGGCAGCTCTCGTCTTCACCTGCAGCTTAGTCTTGTAGGCCTCGTTCTTGGCTGCGAGCATCTGTCGGCATTCCTCATCAAACCAGGGGTTTCTTGCTGGTGGGAGCGAGAAACCTAGCACATCAGTTGCGGCTGATCTAATGGTTTATTGGCATCGTTGCCATTGTTCTTCGACAACTTTCATAAATCATACATAGCATGGGTTTCCGCATGCCCATTCTGGTCAGCTTGTAGAAAAGCGCCTCTAACCATACGGTGTCGAAGGCCTTTTCAAAGTCAACCGGACAGGCCCCTATGCATAGTCCTTTGGATGACGGGCACTAGTTTCGACGCGGCATGAATGGTGTCATGCCTCGCTCGAAAACCAAACTGATTTTCTGGAATAATTTTGTTTTCCTCGACCCACTTAAGCAGAGCGCTATTGACTATCTTCTCGAATACCTTGCTTACATTCGGCAGAAGTCTTATTGACCGAAGATTTGCAGGGTTTGTTTTGTCCTTGTGCTTTTTAGTGATAGGGTGTTCTACCGCCGTTTTCCAGTGCATTGTTAAACAGGGTGGTGAAGATATCGACTGCTTCTATTGGCAGGTGTCTCAATACGACGTTTGGGACACCGTCCTCTCCTGCCGACTTTTTATTTTTCAGTGATACCGAGATGTCCAGGAGTTCATCTTTTTGCACGAACAGCATATTCAACGCACTAACCATCGCGCCACTGAGCCCGTCATTGGTATATTTGTATTATAATTTCAACATTTGTAACAGACGTTGACAGATTTTCGGCTTGACAAGTTCCTGCAGGCGGATGCGTTCAGCTTTTTTCAGTTAACTACTTCCAGTTGTGAACGCAATTCAATCATCTGCTTCAGCAGTTCCTCGATTGTCTTTGATGTCGTCGGTTCATCCACTTGGTCGGTCGTGTCGATGATCGTCTGTACCATACATACATACGTATATATGTCCGAGTAATCTGGAACGTCGCGTCGGCTGTAGTTAGAGGTGTCCTATGCGGCATAACATTATTTTCCTACCGGGAGTTTTATTACAGGCGGCGACAAATTGTTATGGCGGCAAATGATTAGTGCTGGTTTCTCCTGGCGGGATCTTTGTTGCAGGCGGCAACTGAATTGAACTGTTTCTCCTGGCAGGAGCGCTGTTGCAAGTGTCAACAGAATTACGCTGATTCTCCAGCCGGGAGCCTTGCTGCAGGCGACAACTGAATTACGCTGGCGGCGAAAGATATTTTTATTCTCATAAAAAAAATGATGTCACTGCCGTTGAAGTCGGTGGGAATTGTGTCGTTTTAATAAAACAACTTGCGTTTATCCAGTAAAGATGAATTTGAGTTTTTTAATTCTCTAAATCAAATCGTTTACCAATTTTACAATGTGGAGGGAAATTTTACTTATCTACTCTTTTTTAGCAAGTCTTCGGCACGAATTCTGACTCCAAAGACATGTGGCGTGTAAAAAAACGTTTCTATCGCAAGACAATTGACAGCTAAATTCAATAAGCGCGCTAGGAATTTATTATGTCAAATTGACGGCTGGTTCTGTTTTTTTTTTGGAGTTGGCATTCGGCTTCAGTTCCATTAAGATTTAAAGATTACGAATAAAAATTTATTTTAAATTAGTACGGAACTTTGTCTATCTCGGCACCGCTATTAACTCTGAACACAACATCTTATCAGAAATTAAACGAAGAATTCTCTTGCCAACCGCTGTTGGTTCGGGCTAAGAAGGTATTTAAGTAGTAAAGCCCTCACTCGAACTACTAAGCAGATCATACAGTCCTGCTCTGCTGCACTGAATCATATGCCGTATCAAAAATCGACGAAGAAATCCGTGATTGTTTGAGCAACAAATTCTGCGAACGCAGTGTTCGGTCCCGTTTGAGTTGATGATGAGATTCAAGCACGAACTTTACTAGCTAAATATTGAATAGACCTTGTCAAGACCCTGTGCTTAAGATGGATAGTCTTCGATTCCCCGACGCAGACAAAATACAAAAAAAAATGCAAACAATTGTTTTGTTTTGCAGATTTTTTTGAATATTCGTTTTAAGCTTGTGCAAGACCGTTGAAGTCTTTTAAATCACAGATTTCGTGTCGTTTTTAAGCCGTTCAAAGAAGCGCCATTGCAAATTAAAAAAAAAAAAAGTCGTATTTCACAGGGTATTTCAAGGTTCTGAAATACCCTGTGTACCAATTGGCATACGTGTTTCACCTTTCACCCTTATTCGAAAAAAAAAAACATAAAAAATATCTCAACTCGCTCAATAATAGAAATCCAGCCTACTGGTACCCCAGTCCTCGATAGGGTTGACTGAAATGAATCTTCACGTTTGCTCTTCAATCGGGCGCATATGCCCGAAATCATATTTGAAAACCAATGGCACAAAGTTGCTGCAAGTGTTTTTCTTTCATAAAGAACTTGCATACCTCTGAAAACAAAACACCCTTTATTTATTTATTTATATATCTACCAGGTAAGACCTTTACAGATTAAAAAAATTTCAAATGCAATCCGTTTAAAACAATCGCGATTTAAAGTTAAATCTAGGTCAGTGGTTACTACCGAATTGTATAAATTAGCGCAACGCGTGATGATTTCACATGATCCATAGTTTGTCCTATGTAAAGGTGGAATAAATAAACTTGGTTCTCTTAGATACCTTACAGGGAGCATTAAAAGGTAACGAAGAAAGCAACTCATCGCAATTTACGTGGTTATTAACCAACACCACTTAAGAATACTAATGATAGCATTTTTCTTCGAACAAAAAGAGTTTGGAGATTAATTAATAAACCACGTGACGCATATGGTGGTAATTCGTCATCTCTGTTAAACCTTCGTAAAGCAAAACGAGTAAAAGATTTTTGTATTCTCTCGATTCTGACAGAGTGAACATCGTAAGTAGGGTCCCAAATTAAACAGCAATATTCCAATAAGGAGCGAACTAACGAACAATAAAGTGTTTTTAAAGTATACGGATCTTGAAAGTCTGTGGTATTTCGTTTGATGAACGCTAACATTGAGTATGACTTACTAATAATGTAATCAATGTGCCGATTAAAAGTCAATTGATTATCGAGCAGTATTCTTAAATCATTTACTTCTGTTTCACGGGTAAACATTACACCATTCGCAGTGTATTGGTATTGTAAGGGGCTTCGCGATCTATATACTGATAATACTTTACATTTGGGCAAATTAAGTTGTAACTCATTTGCTTTACACCAGCGCTCGAGAATAAATATTTCATTTTGGAACAGAAGACAATCACTATTATCAGATATCTTCATAAATACCTTAATATCATCGGCGTATAAAAGGCATTTGCTGCTTGATAGAAGTGATGGAATTTCGTTAACAAACAAAGTAAATAGCAACGGTCCAAGGTGGCTACCCTGTGGTACTCCAGAAGTCGCAGTAAATACATCTGAGTAGAAGTTATCAACTTTAACCCTCAACTTTCTATCTGTTAAATATGAGTTTAACCACTGAAGTATTTCAGAAGGAAAACCAAGTTTTGTCAATTTTTGTTTTAGAACATCTTGGTTAATTCTATCAAAAGCCTTTGAGAAATCAGTGTACAAAACATCCACTTGTGCTCCACTTTCAATTGTTTCAAAGGCAAAATTTCGTAAAGATGGTTAAACTTGTGGTTGTTGATCTACCCTTAACGAAACCATGCTGCATTGGAGATATATGCCGCTTGATATCACTATAAAGTTTTTCTTTAACTATTTTTTGTAAAAGTTGAGGAATGCATGAAAGTTTAGTAATTGGTCTATAATTTTCAATAAGATGTCTTGCGCCTTTTTTATAAATGGGTGAAATATATGCCATTTTCCATTGGTCTAAGAACATTCCAGTTAATAATGACGTATTGAATATTTTTGTTATAAGGAACAACCAAAGACTCATCACATTTTTTAAGTATAATTGGATGTAAGGTGTCTATAACTGGGCTTTTACTAGCGTCAACATTTAACAATGCTTCTAAAATGTCATTTTCCGAAAATTCTAAATGCCCAATATCAGTAATTTGGTTTAAATTATTGAAATTAGCTGGGTTTGAAATATTGGACGCAAGAAAAATTATCCGAAAAATATATTGCAAAAAGTTCACAAGTGGACCTACCACCCTGAGATACTTTTGTCCGGTATTCCATTGCACTTGGAAAAACAGATACTTTACGTTTTGAGTTGTAAAAGGACCAGAATGAGAATAGAGATAATATAGCTGCGGTAAAGAAATCTATTTAAAAAATCAAACTCTTTCCTTAAACGAAGAAAATTCTGTCTGTCAACAGTAGAATTAGATATTTTCATTCTTTTAAACGATTTAGATTTAATATTTTTTTTAGATTTTTGAGACGCGCATTAAACCACGGCAGTTTGGGAGTTGCTTTCTTTTTAACTATAGGTACAAATATCCTTAGCGTATTAAAGAGAATGTTGACTATACATATCACCTAGATTTAAGTTTAAAAAACGATTATGCCAGTTAATTGAGTTTAAAGCATTGTTTAAGCCTTCAAAATTAGCTTTTTTTAAAATTGAATAGAGATAAATTGCAATTATTGTTTATATTTGTATAATCATATGATTTGAGGTAAATAATTATAGCTTTGTGATGAATTGAATTGCGTAATAATGTTAAATCATCCCTATCTACATAAAATTTATAATCATTTGTTATAAATACGAGATCAAGTATTCGATTTAAATCATTTTTTACATTGTTTATTTGAAAGAGATAGAGAGCAAATTGAATCAACTACTAACGACTCGATTTCAGTTTTAACATTAAATGGTGTTATTAATTTATCATTTCCTGTCTCTCTCCAATCAATACTTCCTACGTTACACACACATAAGAGGGGTCACACAACATCATTTTGAATGAACCAAATAGGAAGCTCCCAAACCTTTTCGGAGGTTTTTATCTACACATGCAGTTGAATTTGGGTAGCTCAACTGCCTGTTGATTGGAACCTGCATTCGATCTTCGCAGTTTGAAATGAGGTCGGTGTTTAATTTCCTTTCCTCTATTGATAATCGATTGGTTACGGTTATGAAATATCTGCAGTTCGTTACCTTTTCGTCTCATTTAGGTTTCAACGGAAGCTTTGCCTTAATAGAACGAAATGGAATCATGTAGACCCGACGATAACGAACACTGAATTTGCCAAATGCAGTACACACTTCTCGTTATCGGTAATTCGCAGAACGTGTCTAATTTAGGTTTTCCTGGAATAAGGCGGATGGTCACGCAGCAGTTTAATTTCTTTAATTAAAATTTTTACACTCCCCAGTGTGCGTTCATAGACGTTTGCATGTATAGGGTGTTGGGTTGGCTAGGTGACTAAGCTCTCAGAAAAACCGTTATATTTACTCACTAGAGCATAAGAGAATAATTCTGGAATTAGTGGGAATAAAAATGCACCAATGTTATTGGCCTATGGCATGTGGCATGTGGCATATGGCATATGGCATGTACTGTACAAGTTTGACGGTCCAGATTTGAAGTCATCTATTCAGAAGTAAATTCCTAAAAATGTTTCAGGGACCATGTGAAGAAGAAGATTTCCATCTCTGAATATATCTGTTAAATATAACACAAGAACTATTCCGTCGACCTCTTAAGCTTGCGGAAGTTTATCATTTGTTAGCAACAAAAATTTTGAGGGAGAATGGTCATCCGTCTCATGATGTCTTTAACAGATCGTCACAAGGGTAGCATTAGTTACATTTTTATGTGACGTTCTGTTCCCAGCCCTAATTCTCCCCATTAGAAATGGAATTTTGAAAATTACTGTCCTAGAAGTTTGCATCTCGTTATAGGATTATGCTGTCCAAATTCTAGTGGTCCAGTGCGTTATTTATCAATCAGTAAGTGGTGCTACTGTTCGGACTCAACCTGGACTCAACTGATATTCATCTCCGATTAGCTAATTGCATCCGCATGCGCACTTCAACCGTTTCTACTTATGTGCGCCACTTAAGGCGAGGTCTGCCACAACTGCGTCCGACGTCTGGCTGGGAATCGATGACTGACTGACGGAGTATTGGTGTCCATTCGTTCTACATGTCCTACATGTATAATGCGGAATTTTGTTTTGACCACGGGCATGTCGCTGTAAAGCACGTATAGTTCTTGGTTGAATCTTCGTCTCCATAGCCCGTCAACGCAAACGGGACCGAAGAATTTTCCTCTCAAATCGACTAAGGATTTCTTCATCCGCTTTTGAGACGGTCCATGCTTCAGCGCCGTAGAGCAGGACTGGGATGATCAGGGTCTTATATAGGATCTCCTTAGTAGTTCGAGTGGGGGCTGAACTATTGAATTGCCTTCTTAGCCCGAAGAAACAGCGGTTGGCAAGAGTAATTCTTCGTTTAATTTCTGACGAGATGTTGTTGTCAGAGTTGATAGCGGAGCCGAGATAGATAAAGTCCCGTACTACCTCAAAGTTATATCTGTCAATGGTGACGTTATGTCCAATTCGTCGATTATGTGTGTCCTTTCGTGTTGACAGCATATACTTCGTCTTGCCCTCATTTGCTGCTAAACCCATTTTTGCCGCTTCCTTCTCTAGACTAGCAAACGTGGCTATGACATCACGTTGGATCCTACCAATGATGTCAATATCGTCGGCGTATGCTAGTAGTTTTACAGATTTTTGGAAAATAGTGCCTCTGGTGTTGGCTCGTGAGTTTTGAACAATCCTCTCAAGAATCAGATTGAAGAAGTCACATGACAGCGCATCGCCTTGTCTAAATGCTTTTTTGGTATCGAATGTGTCAGTGAGGTCGTTTCCGACCCTGATGGAGCAGCGAGAATTCTCCATCGTCATACTACACAAACGGACGAGTTTGGGCGGTATACCAAAACTAGACATGGCTCTGTATAGTTCGTCTCTATAAATGCCGTCGTATGCGGCTTTGAAATCGATGAATAGGTGGTTGGTATCGATTTGGACTTCTTGGGTTTTTTCCAGGATCTGCCGATGTGTGAAGATTTGAACGGTTATGGACTTTCCTGGCCTAAAACCACACTGATAAGGGCCGATCAGGTTGTTGGTAAACGGTTTCAGGCGTTCACATATTACGGCAGATAGAATTTTGTATGCGATGTTGAGAGGAGACTTATGCCTCCGTAGTTGGCTTAGATCCGAGTGTCTCCTGTTTTGTGGATCGGGCAAACGATGCTGAGGTTCCATTCTTCAGGCATTCTTTCATCCGACCAGATATGGATCAAGAGTTGGTAGATGTTGTTTGCATTTACATTTAGATGTTATCCGCCGGCCATGTAAGGCTCATCGGGAAGGCCGTCATTTCCGGCAGCCTTATTAAGCTTCAGTTTAGATATTCCTATCCTCACTTCACTCAGGTCGGGTGGTTGGCTGTTTTCGCTGTCGTTGCCAACATTAAATTGTTCGTTCTGCCTGACAGACAAATGTTGTTCGTCTTAACGGTTTTACAGTCTGCAGAAGTGGTTCTTCCATATCCTCAGCATCGACTGTGTCTCAACTACGATATTTCCTTGTTCATCTCGACAGGATTCTGTTCGAGCCTTGTATCCTTGGATTTGACGTTTTACACTTTGGTAAAACTTTCGAACATCGTTCCTAGAGTTTCACCTCTCTATATCCTCGATCGCGCGCTTTTCTTGCTCTTTTTTCTTCTTTCTGAAAAGCTGGTGTTCTTCTCTGCCTATAGAGCTCAATGGCAGCTCTCGTCATGACCTGCAGCTTATCCTTGTAGGAGTTGTAGGAATAGCTTATCAGTTGCGGCTGATATTATGGCCTGTTGACATCGTTGTCATTGTTCTTCGGCATTTGATGCTGGTGGTATGGTGGGATTGGCGTTAAAGGAAACGCGCTGCGCGAAGGTCTTGGCGGTCTCTTGCGATTGCAGTCTTTCGACATTAAATTCTTTCACAATTTTTCTGGATTTGTTGTTGCAACAAGGTAATGGTCCGAGTTGATGTTATCTCCTCGGGACGTTCGTACATCTAAAATACTGGATGCGTTCATCTTGTCTATCGCTATGTGATCAGTTGACCGTTCGATGATCAGGAGATCGCCATGTCCCCTTATGGATATCGGTTAGCGGAAACCGTGTGCTGGCTATGGTGGCATTTCGTTTCGTAGCGAAGTCAATTAGCTTAAGTCTTTTACCAGACGTGTTGTCGAGGCTATGTTTTCCTACAATACTGCTGAAGATGTGTTATATTCCTATCTTGCGTTAAAATCTCCCAGCACGATTTTAAAATCGTACTTCGGTAGTCGCTCATAGGTTTTGTCAAGGAGCTCATAGAAGCAGTCCTTAGCTATATCATCTTTTTCCTCCGTTGGGGCGTGAGCGCTCTTGAGATTCCTAAATGACCTGTTGCCGTAATATGTCGAAGCAGACCATCTAGGTTATTCAATTTGTCCATCCTAACTGGGACTGCTGACGATTCCGTAGACTCCATCTTGAGAGTTCTTCCACTGCCACCTGGAAATGAAATATTTGGACAAATGTGAGTTCACGTCTTCCCCCCGCTGCAGCTGTCATCTGCTGGCAACATGACTTTACTTTGGGATTAGGACGCTATCGACGATCAATGTAGTAGGAACTCAGCGGGAGATACGTGTAGATTCTGCCTTGGTAGTCATCAGCTAGGTGGAATCTGAAGGTTTCCTATAATCGCATTTACTATACCATCTGACCACCCTTTTATGTTATTTCAACGCCAAATAATTGCGTAGGCATGAATGGCATGGGAGCCATTTTTTAAAAAATTTTTTTTCTTAGCATGCATACCTTAAATGTTTCACACATTTCCGTTTGCATCCATAATTTCTGCTGACCCGATATATATCACCGAGTCATGTCCTACTAAATTGCACAATCGCTGTGGTTCTTTCAGACTAGATTTTGAGGATAAAATTCGTTACATTCTTGTTATTTAAAATTAAGAAAATATTGACATACAGTTTGTTTGAAACGTATAATATTTCTTCATTTTATTGTTATTAATTATTAAATTTTTTTTTATTTTTTTAATTAGGTGCTGCGGATCCGGAATAATCTATCGCAGAGTAAAGTGAGTATAAATTTTTTTCGCAATTTTATAGCTTGTTTGCATATATATTGGTTTGCTTTTTTAGAGGGATGGAACTTTTTTTAAAAATCAAAATAAATTCCATAAAAGAAAATACTAAACAAAAATATCAACAAAAACATATAAGAAGGCTACAATCCACTGTGTGGATCATTTTATACCCTATCCCATGCCATCCTTAAAATTTATATCCCTGCAATGTGGGTTTTATGGCAAAGAAATATTAAAATTGCAATTGTCGCAACATATTGTTCAGACAGTTCAGTAAAATGTTGTATGGTTCGACCAAAAACAACGTTTTCCTCCTGAACATTGTCTGGCGAAGGATATACAAGTTGTTTTTGGTTAAAAACGCCTCCAAAAAGTCGGCGTGGCTAAAAATAGTATATGGATGAAATGTTTACATTACCAATTTTTTTTTTCGAAATTTTTTAAAATTTACCAAACAATTTTTTTTAAACTGAAAACGCACCCAAAATAATTTCGTGGCAAAAAACTTTGTATGGGCGAAATATAGACATTAGGATTGTCTAGATATCTTGTTCAGACACTTTTTCAAAATTTTTAACGGTTTGGCATTAAATTTCTAAAAAGGGATCGTGGCAGTGGTCGGATTTCAAAAATGTTTACACTTGCTTGAACAGCACGTACAAGGATAACATGTACACGTGCTTTTCTTGCTGTTTTTCTTCTTTCCGAAAAGCCTGTGTTCTTCACTTTTTTTGGACTTGCAATTAGCACGACTTGATCTTTCTATTGGTTTTGCCCTTAATTTCAGCAAACTAGGAATCGTTTCTGCGTCCAATTCGTTTTGATCGGCGTACTCAAGAAGCGTATTTGTACACTGGATTGCTTGCGAGTTAGCTTTTTTGGGACCAGCTGGAGTGACTTCATCGCTTTCATTCTCCGAAGTGCCCTCAATTTGTTCAGGTTCATGAATGCCTTCTACGATGACCCAGTTTCTAACTTCTTGCATTGATAGGTTGTGTTCCTTCATCTATAAAACCAAGGAGATCATTAATTTCTTGTAACTCTCCTTGAAGCTGAGTATCGGGAAGAGTAGTTCGTAATTGGATTAGTGGAATTAAATGATCATCTTCCCAGTTGTCTTCTTTTGGCACTGGCAGTAAACATTTAAAGCACTTAGCGATAGAGGAAGCGAAGACCTGCTGCCAAGATAATTTTAAGTTCATAACAGCTTACCTCAGGGTATTTTTTTTTCCCCAACAGCAATGTCTTCACTTTTAGCACCGATAATTTGAGCAAGCAATCATTTTTTTTAGTATGCCTTGACTAAATTTATAACATTTTGGTCCATGAGTTGGATCAAAGCGGTATCGTTTGTCGGGAAAAACAAAACTGTGATGTCCCCATCAGGGCTAGGTAGCTTTTCTTTATTGCAGTGACAAGTTGCATTGTGAAGGAGCAACAATGATCTTTTTGGCATCGTTTAACCTGAAAATGCACTGAAAAAAAACAACGAGTGATATGTTTAATGTTTTATGTGATTTGATTTGAAGGCATTTGAAAAGAAAAAGAAATTTTTGGTTAATTGTGTAAAGTGCTTACCTCTTTCGTAAAATATTCATTAAACCAATTTTGAAAGGTTTCACTCGTCATCCAAGCGTTTTTGCTGGAACTTTGAACTTTTCAGTGGAACTTTGAAACCTCATGAAGCTCTAGGGCATTTGGCCTTCCCGATAACTAATTGAGCGAGCTCATGCGTTCCACTAGCAATTGTGCAAGCCAAAAGTTTTATCCTTTCCTTGCTAGTTTTTCTTCCTGGTGCTGTATGTTTTGTAGACAACACGAGTGTTTTACTAGGAAGAAGCTTCCAATGTAGGCCGGTTTCGTCAGCATTATAGATTTGTTGTGGTGTAAGGAAAATTTATTTGATTGTTTCATGTAGTTTTTCCAAAAATGGATAAATCACGTTTTTATTACATGACAACGTTCGCCGCATATTTTTAATGTCCTTACACCATGCCTTTGCTTAAATTTGTACACCCAACCTTGACAAGCTTTAAAATTTCAAGCTTCCTTAAATTGCAAGTTGATGTGGTTTGCTTTTCGGTAGAGAAATTCTGTTAAAACTGAAATGTGCTTCTCTCTTTGCTTTTTCAGCCACTCGAACAACGCATTTGCCATTTTAGGGATTTCAGGTTTCCTAAGGTTTTCCTATTCCCTGATCGAGATTCGGTTTGTTTGAAATGGTCCAACACCTTCATCGAATTTAATTTTATTCCTGTAATCGTTGACTTTGACACACCATACTTTTCAGCTAATGCAAATCCAGGATGTCCAGCATCTAGTTCGCGTAAAACTTTGCACTTTAATTTAATCGATAAAAATCGATGCAATATCTGTTTAGGTGCCATTATGTACGAATTTAAACTTATTTTACAGACAAAACGAAATAAGAAATACGAATCACACAAGACACAACTAACTGAAGAACAAAATGGCAGTTGTTGTCTCCCTATACCCTGCAGCTACGTTTACAATTTAAACACAAATAACAGTTATTTAGTCCTTAATATCGCAAGCAAAACGAGTTAGAGAAACAAAAGAAATGTAAAAACTTTTACATTTTACATTTTTCACATTTTAGAGGTTGAAAATTTCGGAAGTTCACATTATAGAGATGACAATGTAAAGTTTTGCCGATTCACATTTTAGAGAAATTCTCATTTTCGAGGAACTACTGTACAATGTTTACCAGAAAACGTGGTTACCTGTCATTTATTTAAACTTGCATCCGAATTAAAACTACTTATCGACTGACTTTAACTACATAAAACGAATTCCAACTACCTGAAAATAACTTAAGCACTAGAACAGCCACAGCAAGCAATTTTTTTTTACTTTTTTTTTGTAATTTTTTTGGATTTTTTCGTACTTTTTTGTATTTTTTTGTACTTCATATTATTTTCTTGTATTTCTTTTTTGTTGTGCCACCACGACTGTTTGCCTTAATCACTAACCTAAAAGCCTATGTAAGTCAGCCATATATTTCTATGATTCAACTACCTATAACTAAGTTAGCCATCACAACAGGTTCTTCTGTTGCTCCGTATGAACGGGTGTGTTGTCCTGCTGGGAGATTCAATTCATGCGTCCAAAAATATGGCTAACTTTGGGAAATTTCCTCCCGAAATTCCCTTGTAAGACATTGTAGTCATTTTTGCGGTTTGGAACTCAAGTTCAAAAGTTTGATAGTAGCTTACTGCTCCCTATACCATAACACCACCGTCTCGACTATGATGCATTATTCTTGGCAAGGCATGTGGTGCCTCGAAAAGTTCAACCGCATACACTTCCGCTGATGGTTGAGTGGTGTCTTCTATAGGAAGTTTTAACCGTTTTAAGTGATTATAACTATAAATCACTTTTCTAATTTTGGAAACACTGCTCAGTTCCAGGACTTGGAAGCAGAACGCAATATTGCTGTGTCGTACGGATAAAAAACAGAAAGGGTGTGATAAAACAGCAACACCAGCGGCATATACAGATGTTTTTGCCGTTTCTTACCCCTTTTCTGTTTTTTTTCTCATGCGACACTTGCTTCCTCAAGCAAGTGTAGATCACATAAAACTTCGCCCCATTTTTATAGCAATAGCTATCCTTGAAAAGATCACGTACAATGTTTGGAATGACAATAACCTTGAAAAATTACGTGTCTCTTCAGTTGAAGCGGAGTGTATTACATAGTCATCCAAACATATAGGCATATGTGGATATGAGGAGAGTTTCATTCTCACCCGATGACCTAAAAACACATTTTTACGATGCAAGACGTTTTATGCGGGGCAGATTGAGGAAGGTTGTGTATGTGATGACGATTGTGGGCACATGCATGTGTTCTTAGATATTTTTTTCCTTTTTTGCATGATCCCTGGTGTTGAATAGCGTTTTCGATTTGGGTTTTCAGATTTTGCCCAAAGATTAAATTTTCTCCAAAAAATAAAAAATTATCTAGATAACGAAAGTGATTTAGGTTAAGATGAAGATCAAGAATGAATTTGTAAGGAAAAATAAATGAAATTGTTATACAGGTTGTGCTGCTAATATTCATATCGCTCTTAATGAAGACGTTTTTTATTTTTTTTAAATACTCTTAAATCTAACTTACATGCTAGACAGAAATTCATAAAAAACCGGCCTACTTATCAACTACTTAACTAACTTACTTGCCCTATGCGGGCGCCCTAAATTAAACGCTAACAACTTAAATCTTCTGCCTTTCGGCCTTATTATCTAATATATAACTTTAAAAAAATGTACATATCTTAACATTTTTTTACCAAGAAAAGTTTTTTTTTAAAAAACTTGGTATCTGTTTTTTATTTTATTGAAACTTACATCCTAAATAAAACCACTTACAACTAATTAAAAACTAATTAAGACCACATCAAAATAACTTAAAACTAGAACAGCCACAGCAAGTTTTTTTTGCCACCATGACTGTTGTACCTTTTAGACCTTTAAATCTTAAAACCTTTAACTACGGAAGTCGGCCGTACAATTTTTTAGTCAACTATCTGTATCTACTTTAGCCACCACAACAGGTCTTCCTGTTGCAACCTACTCCGACGGTCCCAATCGGGCACACTCCAGCTGAATCGCAGGCGCTCTCCTCCGACCTGAGCGACGAAGTCTCGATCTTATACGAGCCGCCTTTCCACAGTTCGTCGGAAGACGTGGTAGATTAGCGGAACCGCCGATCTATGCTGTATCCGCCCTCGACTATCCATATATAGGAAAGCTTCGGGCGGAATAAAGCCGCTTAACCGCGCACTCTCAAAGTATTCATCATTGGGGTACAAGGCCTCAAAGATGAGACTATTGTTCGAAGCCATCGCTCTTGCTGCGTTAAACCTAATGAATTTCACCCGAAAATTGTCTATTCTGCTTATATTGGCCCCGTTGTATAGGACCTGATTGGAATAGTATTTTGTGTAGTCAGATACTGGTGTTCTGTGAAGTCCAAGGCAGCTCCTCAGACACTGCCTCTCAAACACCCGTATCTCTTCCATTTGAGATGGGGCAACGTTGAATATCATTGGACTAACGAGGCCCATTTAGCAAATCACCTTCACCCTGCTGTCAAGACGACTGGAATAAAACAATCGTTTCATAGCATATTACTTGACACTTAAGTGGCGCTACAGCCCGGGGTGAACCAGTGCCCCAACCAGTATGCATCTACCAGTAGCTATGGGTCTCAGCTAACTATGGATTACCTGTGCTACTCATTAATCTTCGGATCTATATAAGATCGCAGTATTCGGGGTAGGGTATGCAGGATTCATGTTCGAGATCGTGAAGGCGGCACTTTCCCAAAACACTTCTTCAAGAGCTAGAACATCAGTAAAGAAAAACTACATTGCGTCATTGAAAGCCTTAAATCATTGAAGTCTATTGGACTAAATGTTATCCTACGTGATTAGCTTAAGGACGAAATTCATAACGCTTACTTCTGTTAAAGGAATCTCCGACCGATCCGTCTGAAAATTTTGCCATTAAAATTTCAACGAGATCTTCAACTTCTTAGATTTATTTGACAGAGGGAAGGGGCAAAGGCTCCCCTTGCTCTCGCCAGAGCAGCATCTTCATGTCTTCCGAGATATAGATACTGATCCAGCCAGATGCCAAGGTACTTTACTACACTCTTACTTGCCAGTGGCTGTCCGTTTGGTCCAACGATCACCAGCTTCCGCCCCTTCTTTCTCATATCACCTTCACCCTGCTGTCAAGACGACTGCTATAAAACAATCGTCTTGTCAGGGCAAACGCTCCCCTAGCTCTCGCCAGAGCAGCATCTACATGCCTTCCGAAATCTAGATACTGATCCAGCCAGATGCAAATGTACTTTACTACACTCTTACTCGCCAGTGGCTGTCCGTTTGGTCCAATGATCACCAGCTTCCGCCAGTTCTTTCTCGTATCCCTTGAAGCCTTAGACAACGGTGTCCTAAACAGAATAGTTTTCGATTTCTGAAAGTTGATTTTCAACTTCCAGTCATCACAATATCTCTGGATCTCGTCGAAGTCCCGCTGCAAAAGGGTTCGAACGACTTCGACAGTAGGGGCTGTTCTGTACGCGATGAGATCGTCCGCATACGCAATTGCCTGAGTAAGACTAATCATATCACTGGTGTAAATGCTGAAGAGAATCGGCGAGCTTACCGATCCATGTTGCAGACCATTCCTAATGAAAAATTCTGTGGTAGAAGTTACATTGTCACTTTTGACAACAAACGTTCTACCAGTCAGCATGTCATGAAGCATATGTAGCAGCGGTTTACTTATGCCATGCACCCGTGCACTGTTTTTTTGGTTTTCTTCCATTGTATATCCGAGACGAATTCGGAGGCGGCATAAATACGGCCATGTCCAGCCTTGTAACCAAACTGGTTCTCCGGTATAATATTACTGTCCTCAGACCACTTGAACAGTGCTCGATTGAGAATCTTTTCGAAAACCTTGCTGATACTCGGAAGGAGACTTATTGGCCGGAAAGTCGCTCGATTGAAGTTGTCCTTTCCCTCTTTCGGGAGTGGATGAACCACCGCCGTCGTCCAACGCAGTGGATAATCACATTATTCAGCGCGTTGTTGAACAGCGTGGCGTAAATGTCCACAGCTTCAGAGGGTAAGTGTCGCAGTCCAATGTTGGATATACCATCGACTCCCGCTGACTTCTTTTTCTTTATGGAATCGAAGATGGTCTGGAGTTCCACCTTCGAGATTAACAGGAGACTATACCCACTTCGCTCGGCGACTATGGCGTTTGCCAAGTTTTCGTAATCAAACCGGGTGAAAGCATGGTTCTCAGATCGCCATTGCCTTATGTCGTTTCGCAGATAGAAATGATGGAGCAGGGCATTGTTTTCCAGGACACGGTTCAGGCGAATGCTATCATGCTCCTTATACACTTCCTGAAAGACAGTCCCCACTGCCTCCACTTTCTCCTGAAGATTTTCAATAACATAGTAATCGGCGTCGAAGACGGTTCCTCCGGATCAATTCCTGCTGTCAAAAGAATGTTTGAATTGTCAGTTTTTCATTGGAGCTTTATATACGGAAAGTCGTTATGACCTTTCCTCCTAAGGATCTTATTTATTTGAGGAAACATACTCGCGTCGCTGAAATTTACGGCCCGAATTCTGTTATTCCAAAACAAATTAATGGACAACCGATAGTTCTTTGGTGAATTGTTTGATGTTTTTGATCGACGCCTTCAGTGTACAAATCTCCAGGTCCCGCGGGCTTATCAGTCGTCTGTACAAGTGTTTAAGTCTTTCCAGAAGTCCGCTTTTTTGTCTGTGTAGTGCGTCAATGGTCGCGTTTCTGTACGTAGACGTTATGTCATGTTCTTTGTATTTCGGTATCGTCCTGTTCATTGTTCGTTGAATCGTTCCGTCCATTTGTTGTAAGTATTCGTAGATTTCGTTGTTCGTTAGGTTTCTGTTGTTTGTTGGTGAAATGGTCCTCGAACGTAGTTCTCTTGTTAAGGCGTTGGTGAAGCGAGGCAAGCGCGTCTTACCGTAGTTGTAAGAATGCACAGGCACATACTCCTCCAGTGCCACAAGCTCGTTCGGAAGCTGTATTACGGCGGCGAGTCCGCAGTGATCATTGTCGTACTCGATCGTCCGCAAACAGTTTCGCGGGTGTTGGCCTACTCTGTTAGTAACTGTCAGTCTTGTGTCCCGCAGTAAAGGATCCAGGAAAGCACCGCTTCTCGGAAACGATGGCCTATCTGTGGCGGGAATGTCGATCCTATACTCAACATTGTAGTGGACCATCCAATTGTAAAGATGGTTACCCCGAGGATTTTTTAATTGATTTCCCCAATCTTCGTGGTTAGCACTTAAATCTCCGGCCAAGAGATTAAAGTTCTCCACTGAGTTCAATTTTAGAGATTCGAAAAGTTTTCCGAGCTCTGCTGTTAAAAGTGTAGGCTGAGGTGCTTCCGGTGCGTAGGCCGCTATCACATACAGTCGCTTCTCTTGTTGGAGCGGAATGCATACGACTCAGGCTTCCAGCTGCCGGAATCAGCACACTTCACCACTACATATGACCTTATAACTTGTGCCTTTTCGTATAAAGATAGCGACCCCGCCTCCATGAGTGGAGTTGGGTCGGACCCTTCTTACGATATTGTAATTGCTTTCAGTCAATCTATGCTTCTGGTTTAGCTTTGTTTCGCTAGAGACTCTGGTCTGTAAGCAACTGGAAAAGATTAGCTCTACGTTCGATCCTAATCAGTGAACTTACGTTCATAGCCAGGATCTTTAGGGTCTCTCTGACAGCGTGTCCATTACGATCTAAGTTGCGTTAAGCTCGGCAACAAGGAGTAGATATAGTCTACCCTTGACGCCTGCTCCCGTAACTGGTTTTGAAGATCGGTTAGCTGACCTTGAATGGCCCGCAACGCAATCAACAAATCCGCTTCCACTGCTGGAGCCTGAGGCACGGGATGCTGCCTTTCATGGATGCTGTACCGTTTTTTCCCTTTCCTGACGCCATTTGAGCTTAAGAAATTTGGGGGTTAACGGACATTGAGGGAGGGCGAACGGCTGGTTGATTCGCCACTGCCAATTGCTTCGCTTTTTTGTTGAGTTTAATTTGCTGAAACTTTTGACAGCCCCGATTGTATACGGGGTGCCGGCCGCCACCGCATAGTGCACATTTGTCATGTCATCGACCGGCTCCTTTCCTAACCTTACCTAACCGCCGAATCTTTGGCAACGCATGAATTTTAATTTTTCCCATTGTACAACCTGGATGTTGAGGAGGGATTGAGACGCAATCGACGGTCAATGTACTAGGTACTCAGTGGGAGATACGTGAAGACAGATGAGAGTCTACCTTGGTAGTCATCAGCTAGGTGGAACCTGAAGGTTTCCTATAATCGCATTTACTATACCATCTGACCACCCCTTTATGTTATTTCAACGCCAAATAATGGCGTAGGCATCAATGTCATGGGAGCCATTTTTTTTTTGTATTTTTTTTTCTTAGCATGCATACCTTAAATGTTTGACACATTTCCGTTTGCATTAATAATTTCTGCTGACCCGATATATATGACCGAGTCATGTCCTACTAAATTGCACACTCGCTGTGGTTCTTTCAGACAAGATTTTGAGGATAAAATTCGTTACATTCTTGTTATTTAAAATTAAGAAAATATTGACATACAGTTTGTTTCAAATGTTTAATATTACTTCATTTTTTTATTATTAATTATTAATTTTTTTTTAATTTTTTTATTTTTTATTTTGTCTTCCAGTTCAGGACAACTCTTCCGCAGAGTACTGTGAGTATACATTTTTTTTTAAATTTATAAATTATTTGTATATATTGGTTTGATTTTTTAGAGGTTTGATTTTTTTAAAAATCAAAATAAATTCCATAAAAATATCAACAAAAACATATAAGAAGGCTACAATCAACTGTGTGGATCATTTTATACCCTATCTCATGCCATCCTTTAAATTAATATCCCTGAAATGTGGGTTTTATGGCAAAGAAACATTAAAATTGCAATTGTCGCAACATATTGTTCAGACAGTTTAGTAAAATCTTTTATGGTTCGACCAAAAACAACGCTTTTCTCCTGAACATGATATGGCGTATGGAATACAAATTGTTTTTGTTTTAAAAATGCCTCCAAAAAGTGGGCGTGGCTAAAAATAATATATGGAAGAACTGTTTACATTACCAAAACCAATAATTTTGCAAAGATATCTTGTCTAGATATCTTGTTCAGACACTTTTTAAAAATTTTTAAGGGTTTGGCCTCAAATAAGGGTTTTCTAAAAAGGGAGCGTGGCAGTGAGTGGATTTCAAAAATTTTTACACCTGTTTGAACAGAATGTACAAGGATCACATGTACCAAATTTCAATAACCTCGCTCAAAATTAAAGGCCCTACCGACGGACGGATGGACAGACAGACATGGCTTAATCGACTCAGCTAGTGATTCTGAGTCGATCCCTATACTTTGAGGTATACCTACCTAAATGAGTTCTCTATGTTACAACCTATGTATCAAAACTAATATACCCCTATGGTTACCCCTAGGGATAAAGTATAATGACGAGAAAATATAACCGAACAAACGTTTGACATTTGTTCCGTTGTTTTATTTTTCATACACATGTGAACTTACAAATGTGAATATTTATCCTAAAACTGAGATGCTTAAAAACAAAAATCATAAAAAATAGTTTTAGTCGGTTTCTACTTGTGCGCTCCACTTAAGGCGAGGTCTTCCTCTTCTACGTCCGACTGGGAATCGAAGACTCTGCAAGCCGGAGTATTGGTGTCCATTCGTTCTACATGTCCTAGCTATCTTTAACGTTCAAAGCGGAGTTTTTGTCGACCACGGGCATGTCGCTGTAAAGCTTGTATAGTTCTGTTGATTTTTAGTCACCATAGCCAGTCAACACAAACGGGACCGAAGAATTTTCCTCTCCAATCGACCAAGGATTTCTTCATCCGCTTTTGAGACAGTCCATGCTTCAGCACCATAGAGCAGGACTGGGGTGATCAGGGTCTTATAGGGGATCTCCTTAGAAGCCACAGTAAGAGCTTAACTACTGAATTGCCTTCTTAGCCCGAAGAAACAGCGGTTGGCAAGAGTAATTCTTCGTTTAATTTCTGACGAGATGTTGACATTGACATTGACATCACAGTACTTCGCACATGAATGCAACGAACTACTGACACACAACAGCACTGGCGACTGAGGCCATCGGCTGGTGACGAGATGTTGTTGTCAGAGTTAATAGCGGAACCGAGATAGATAAAGTCCGGTACTACCTGAAAGTTATATCTGTCAATGGTGGCGTTCTGTCCACTTCGTCGATTTTGTGTGTCCTTTCGTGTTGACAGCATATACTTAGCCTCACCCTCATTTGCTGCTAAGCCCATTTTTGCCGCTTCCTTCTCTATACTAGCAAACGTGGCTATGACATCACGTTGGGTCCGACCAATGATGTCAATATCTTCGGCGTATGCTGGTAGTTGTACAGATTTTTGGAAAATTGTGCCGCTGGTGTTGGCTCTTGAGTTTTGCACAATCCTCTCAAGAATCAGATTGTTGAAGTCACATGACAGCGCATCGCCTTGCCTAAATCCTTTTTTGGTATCGAATGTGGCAGTGAGATCGATTCCGATCCTGATGGAACAGCGAGAATTCTCCATCGTCATCCTACACCAACGGATGAGTTTGGGCGGTATACCAAAACTAGACATGGCTCTGTATAGTTCGTCTTTATAAATGCTGTCGTATGCAGCTTTGAAATTTGAAATCGATGAATAGGTGGTGGTATCGCGATTTGGACTTCTTGGGATTTTTCCAGGACCTGCTGAAGTGTGCAAATCTGATCGGTTGTGGACTTTCCAGGCCTAAAACCACACTGATAAGGGCCGATCAGGTTGTTGGTAAACGGCTTATGGTGACCACATGCTGTGGCAGATACGATCTTATAGGCGATTTTGAAGATACTTAAGCCTCCTGTAGTTGGAGCAGTTCAGAGGGTCTCCTTTTTGTGCATCTAGCAATCGATACTTATTTGGCTCATGGGTTGGTGGATGCAATTTACCAAGTCATCTCTACCGGCTTTATAAAGCTCGGCAGGAATGCCGTCATTTCCGGCAGTCTATTAATCTTGAGTTTAGATGTTGCTATCCTCACTTCACTCAGATCTGGTGGTTGGCAGTTTTGCTGTTGTTGTAAATTTTTGTTTTCCGTGGTCTGGTGGAAATGTCGAAAGACATGATGAGCACGTGCCCAAAGTAGTGTGTGACTTTAACCCCCTAAAACCACCAACCTTTTTGTATTTGTATTGCATGCGACTTATCTAGCAATTTTTCTTATCACGATTAATGAATGTTTGTCAGGTAACTTTCCTGTGAGAGTTCCTGCTTTTTCTGCTATTTAAAGCGCGGTTTTTTAGAATCGGGTCAAATGTAAGGCCTTAGTTCTTTGAAGACGCCGCAATAATTTTATTCGTCAAGAATTCGGAGCATCCTTGTGTTAACATGTCCCAATAAACGTTTTTTTTATGTGTGCGTGCAACATTTGTCGTTTCATCCTTAACCGCGGGAATACCCAGATCTCTGCGTAGATCTTCATTCCTTATATACCCACGTCGCATTGCGATTGGTCCTTAGCATTTTGTTTTCAAAAGTTTGTAAAATACTTAGATTCGTTTCACTGGTACAACCCCATAGTTGTATCCAAAGGCCAGGCCGGCTTTAGCACTTATTTGTATAATAGCAGCTTGATATCAAGGTTAAGCTTCGAATATTTTCCTAGTAACCAGTACAGTTCTCTGTATTTTTTATTTGTTGTTCGCATTTTTTTTTTACATGCGTCTTCCATTTTAATTTTGCATCGAGTAGCATTCGGAGATATTTCGCTTCATTTGCAAAATGGGACTCGAACCGTATGGAGAGATACTGGCAAATTGTTTTGACCATTTATACGAAAAATCTACATGAATCGATTTGTTTTCGGTAATTGAAATCCGCCAGGACTTTGTCCATTTGTCAACCTCGTTAGGAGCGTTTTGTAATTTCATATTTGTTTCCCCTATTGTTGTGCCAGCTGCAAGTTTAGCTGTATCGTCAGCAAACGTGGCAGCTATTGTATCGTTTGTTTGTGAGATATCACGTGTAAAGAGGAGGTACATGAGTGGTCCAAGGACGCTTCCTTCAGGGTACTACTGCCAATATTTCTTTGAACTCTAAATATTTCTTTCCAAGTTTCACACGGAAAAGTCCTGTTCGCAAGATACGACAACGAGGATTTTATATAATTCTTCAGGCAGAACTTGTGATCATTTTATTGAAGGCTTCTATGCCAAACCTTGTGCAAAGCTTGCGATGCGTCAAGAGATATGGCTGAGCAAATTTTCTTTTCTTCGAAAGCTGTCTCAATCACATCAGTAATTCGATGAACTTGGTCCACAGTCGAATTTTTAGTTCTAAACCCAAATTGAGGGTCAGGTAAGAGGCGTTTCTGATCAGTAATGGGGTGTAAGCGACCGAGTAATATCCTTTAAAAAACTTTTGAAATTATTGGTAGAAGCGAAATAGGTCTGTGAGATTTTTATTTCATTCGGTGATTTACCTGGTTTGAGACCATAATCACTTCCCCGACCTTCCACTGTCTTGGCATGTATTCGAATCTAATTGCTGCATTTACTATGTAGAGGAAGTTTAGCCAATGCTTTCCGAGGTAACATTTTCAGAAATTCTCCTGTAATCAGGTCATAACCCAGAGCTTTTAGGCCTTAATTTCTTTATTTACCGTTTATGCCGTAGTATTTCTATCGGTTGTAGTCTCGAATAAATGAATGTTTTCTGGACCATCAAATGGTTTAAATGTTTCCTCAAGATGTGCGGCAAAAACGTCGGCTTTTCCTTATCGCCCTTTGCCCAATCGTCTTGAGTTAGTCTAATTGGTGGCACAGCACTTTTTGCAGTTTTATTACATTTCCAGGGGTTAGGCTTTGCAGATAAATTTCTACTGCATGGTTTTAAAGTTTTTAATCGAATTTGATAGCAAGTTACTCAACCGATGAGATTTTCCGTTTGTTAGTATGGGTGGGTTTCCATTTCTAATGATTGACTCGTTCGTTGTTAGAATGACCGAAGAATGATCAGAGAAAAGATCAAAGCATTCTTCAACTTTTATTCGATTGGACGGCATACCTTTGACGATGAAAAAATCGATCAAATCCGGTATTTTTGTATCATCAGTTGGCCAGTAAGTTGGTTTTCCGTAGAATAAAATTCGGTATTTTAGTTTCTACCAACATCGTAGAGCATCCTACCATTCTGTGATATGCATCTAGATCCTCAGAATGTATGTTTCCCATTAAAGTCCAATGCGATGACAAAACGTTGTCCAAGGGAGTTTTCAAGTCAATTTTCTCAACCTTGCATCGTGGTATCAGAAAGGATTGTCTGCTTCTGACTTGTACAGAGCTAACTTGCATGGTTTCGACTTCTAATTATAAAATCAGTCGAATGTTCGATACACTCTTTTATAAATAGTGAGGATCCACCTCTAGCCTTATTTGATGGATGCAGAGCATGATATACGAGGCAACAATTAAATATTTAAGTGAGATTCACTCTCTGCATGAGTTTCGGATATTAAACGGACGTCGAAATCTTTTTCCTGTATAAACAATTCAAGTTCTCCAAGTTTCTGCAAAGGCCACTGGCATTCCACGTATGAATTTTAAGAAATCTTTCATGTTGAAGGTAGATTTCGTCTGTTCCGAATACTATTTTCAAACTTTAGTAGCCCGTCGAAAATAAATTTATTCGTTTCGCTTTGCTCCTTAAGTTTTGAAATCATAATCGAAAAAACGGGGTCTGGTGAAATATTTTTATCGAATACTGTAGCTTGGGCATAAGTTTGTACATTTGGTTTTGGATGTACAAGATCCGATCGTAGTTTTGTTGGCCGAGGTATTTGTTTAATTTTTGAAGCGAAACGTTGAAAAACGTACCGTCGCATTTTCGGACAGTACTGCTAAAGACAGGTTTTCTTCCTATACCCATGCATTAAAACCTCTAACTAAGATTATAACATCGTGCTTAGGTAGTCGCTTATAAATTTTGTCAAGGAGCTCTTAGAAGCAAGCCTTAGCTTGATCATCTCTTACCTCCGTCGGGGCGTGAGCGCATATAAGGCTTAGGTTGGCGAATTTGATCTTGAGGCGGATTGTGACAATGCATTTACTTATGTCTTGGAAACATAAGACATCTTGCCGATGTCTGGCACTTATTACAAAATCCGCATCCGAATAGTCGCTGCTTCTGCATTCTATTAAACGTCCGTTGTAGATTTCACAGTTTTTCATCCTCTTTTTGCCCGCCCATCCCATCGTAATTCCTGGATGGCAGTAATTTCTGCTTTTGGGCTTCCGCTTGTTGTTCGCTGGCACCTCTTCTGTTCAATGTTCTCTCTTTCTCAATCTCTCAGGTGCAGATATGAACATCGTTGTCAATTTTTTGTTAAGAATAGTCGTCAACAGAAAACTCAGTTCCTTAGGCTTTTGGTGGGTTCTTTGCTTCTTTATTTCCGTGGGGTACCGTTGGGCTTTCGGCTCATCCGCCAGCATCTCTGTTCAAGGGGCCTGCCAAGCTCTTGAGATTCCTAAATGACCTGTTGTCGTAATATGTCGAAGCAGACCATCTAGGTTATTCAATTTGTCTATCCTAACTGGGACTACTGACGATTCCGTAGACTCCATCTTGAGAGTTCTTCCACTGCCACCTGGAAATTAAATATTGGCATAAATGTGAGTTCACGTCTTCCCCCCGCTGCAGCTGTCATCTGCTGGCAACATGACTTTACTTTGGGATTATGACGCTATCGACGATCAATGTAGTAGGCACTCAGCGGGAGATACGTGAAGACAGCTGAGAGTCGGCCTTGGTAGTCATCAGCTAGGTGGAACTGAAGGTTTCCTATAATCGCATTTACTATACCATCTGACCACCCTTTTATGTTATTTCAACGCCAAATAATTGCGTAGGCATCAATGGCATGGGAGCCATTTTTTTTAAAAATTTTTTTCTTAGCATGCATACCTTAAATGTTTGAAATATTTCCGTTTGCATTAATAATTTCTGCTTACCCGATATATATCACCGAGTCATGTCCTACTAAATTCCACACTCGCTGTGGTTCTTTCAGACTAGATTTTGAGGATAAAATTCGTTACATTCTTGTTATATAAAATTAAGAAAATATTGACATACAGTTTGTTTGAAATGTTTAATATTCCTTCATTTTATTGTTATTAATTATTAAATTTTTTTATTTTTTTTGTCTTCCAGGCCAAGACCATTCAGTCGCAAAGTACTGTGAGTATACATTTTTTTTTGAAAATTTATAACTTATTTTTAAAAATCAAATAAATTCCATAAAAAAAAATACAAAACAAAAATATAAAAAAAAAAACATATGAGAAAGGCTACAATCAACTGTGTGGATCATTTTATACCCTATTCCCATGCCATCCTTAAAATTTATATCCCTGAAATGTGGGTTTTATGGCAAAGAAATATTAAAATTGCAATTGTCGCAACATATTGTTCAGACAGTTCAGTAAAATGTTGTATGGTTCGACCCAAAACAACGTTTTTCTCCTGAACATGGTATGGCGTAGGATATACAAATTGTTTTTGTATAAAAACGCCTCCAAAAAGTGGGCGTGGCTAAAAATAGTATATGGATGAAATGTTTACATTACCAATTTTTTTTTCGAAATTTTTTTAAAATTTACCAAACAATATTTTTTATCTGAAAACGCCCCCAAAATATGTTCGTGGCAAAAAACTTTGTATGGGCGAAATATAGACATTGGATTGTCTAGATATCTTGTTCAGACACTTTTTCAAAATTTTTAAACGGTTTGGCATTAAATTAGGGTTTTCTAAAAAGGGATAGTGGCAGTGAGTCGGATTTCAAAAATGTTTACACTTGTTTGAACAGCACGTACAAGGATCACATGTACCAATGTTCATTATCCTTGTCCAAAATTTCATGCCCAAAAACCGGTTACCTACAGACGGACGACGGACGGACAGACAGACAGACAGACATGGCTTTATCGGCTTAGCTAGCGATTCTGAGTCGCCCCCATATACTTTAAGGTATAACTAGCTAAATTATTTCACTGTGTTACGAACTACGTATCAAAACTTATATACCCCTATGGGATATGGGTGTAGATATTGCCATACAGTTGGTTTGAAATGTTTAAAATTTCTTCATTTTATTATTACTAATTATTACTTTTGTTTTTTAATTTTTTATTCAACATTCAACATTGCAGTCCAAAACGTCGCAGAGGAGGGTGAGAATATTTTTTTTTTAATTTTATAACTTATTTGTATAAATATTGGTTGGATTTTGTTTAGAGGTATAGAACTTTTTTTTTGAAAATCAAAACGATTTCGATTCAAAATTGATAAAATTATTTTACTTAGTTTGGTGACACTGTAGTCGGGAATGCACCTGGGCCTCAACCAATCTGCCTCTCCAATCAGGCCGGTCCTTAGCTAACTGCCTTCAGTTGCGCA